>VZRQ01008168.1:657533-884551 GCA_013397975.1 Machaerirhynchus nigripectus
CCATACCTGTAGTTCAGAGACACATGGGACTTAAGCAAGGCCATTAGTTCAGCATTACCTAGTAACAGTCTTTAAGATTCTCCTTGCTAAATCTGCCAACATGATGATTTTAACAGAATTTTTAAAAGTAGCAATTCTCTCCAGGCATAGATAATGTCAGTGTGCCTCTGTTCTGGCTCCATGAGAATTTGCATGCCACAGTAAAGACCAGGTGACTCAATGTTACCTATTGCAAAATTCATTGCTACTGTACCAATACCTCTCATTTTTTATTCTGGTGTATCAGATAATGCTGGAAAAAGCCAGAGGGAAGTGGAAAACGTACTTTAGAAATACTATGAAACACTAAGTCATCCAGGTCTTTGTGCCTGATTTAGTGTACAAAATAAATGCATGCTTCTCCAGTTGAAAGCACAAGCCCTTTTTATCTCAGTCCTCACGAAATTTGGTAAATCAGTACTCCAAATCAATGTGACCCAGTGTGAAGGGGTTTAGGTATTTCCATCCAGAGTCCATTGCAATAATGACTGCAAGAAAGAACTTAGGAAATAATTCAATCAAAGCTGTTGTGGAGCCTTAATCCCAGATCCATTACTCTTACACAAATTTTACTGATATAAGAAGAAACTCTGCATTTACCTTCATATGCCTGATAAATGATAAAACAGACTCTAATCAAAACTCCCTAAAACACATACCAGTGTCTCAGTTTGGGATTTTTCAGAGACATTATCAAATGAAAGAACAGACATCCCTCTAGACATTTGAAGACTCAATGCTGACAATTAAGAGCTTGACTTTTATATTTCCAAGCTCTAATTTAAGGAAACATATTGAATGCTTAGCTCAAAGGGCTTTAGTGAACAAATAAGATTTCTCAAGCAATCAGTAAAGCAATGCATCCAGGCATTATTAGTATGACAACGATATTTGAAATGCTATGAAATAATACAGGTGACTATGGTCAAACAAAAGCTGGTGAGATCTGAGCCAAGTTGCAGGTAAGGGAAGCTGAGGACATCACACAGAGCACAGCCTGGAGGCAGAAGATATAGCTTGGTAGGTGAAAAAAGCACATGAAAAGCAACTTGTATAAAAAAACCCTATCTTAAAAGTAATAAAACAGAGCATATCAAAGGGAAAAATATGATCTTCAAGCCCAAGTACAGGCAAAAGGAAAAAGGAAAAGAAAGGTCCACCCGTAATTGTCATCTCTCTTATTTTACAACCTCTAATGAGCAACTTCCCAATAGAGAGAATCAAACACGAATCTGCTCTGTACCTGAACATCAGAAGAGATTAATTGTGTTGTACAGCCACAGGGTTTCAGCACTTTTTGGACTGTGAGAAGACAGGACATTGTAGTTAATGATTCCACCTGAGGTGGCATGACAGCACATTCGGCAGCCGTGCAGGTAAGTGGAAGGGGAGCACTGATGCTCTGATGTGTGGCCAGGTCAGCTAACAACAAGGCAAGCTTTTCAAATAGGTGGAAAATGATGTGTGGCTCTACAGGAATGGAAATGGCATTTAGAAATGAAATTAAAATAAGAGGTTGGATTGGGGTGAGAAGGGCAAGAAGCTGAGGTATTTTACTTTTAGTCATATCTTCCTGCACCAGGGAAGATGACAAGCAATATTTGCAGAGGATTTGAAACAACAGTGTCAGCCTGTGCATTGGTCATTAAAATTTACTACACACAGAACTCAACAAACTGATGAAAGTAATTCTATGACGTGGTTGCCTGTGAGATTGGAGACTAGACATGGTGACCCATATTGTCTCTTCCCATATTGTGGTCTTAAATCTGACCTCTTCTTCTGCTGTCTCCAACTCCCCTACACGTACAAAATTCAGGAGCCTTGGTTCACAGGCCACTGCATTCGTATTATCTTTGGTGCTGATCTCCGCATTTTCTGCCTCACTGCATTTCACTCTTAGTTTATTGGATTTGAACAAATGTAGGCAATTAGAAGAAAATGCAATTACAACAGATTTGCAGACAGTTGTTTTCCAAGTGACAAGAAATCTTATCTGTAGCCAGGGCTGAGTGCAGACATGACCTGGGCTGGTGGGCTCAGAGCAATGTGCTGGCAGATGCTAGCAGAAGGTTACAGTCTATTTCTTTTCCTCTTCCATGGAAAGGCATTCTAGTTTTCCAAGGCTAATGATCTTTGCTAAGCCATTTCATGAGCCCAGGCTGAATATACAATGTGTTACAAATGTCTTAATTGAGTCAGTTTGGCAATCCAAAAATTATTGTTGTGAGATGTATTTAACTGGCAGTCTGGAAACCACCGGTGTTCCATGGGTTTAGACAAGTAACATTTCAGGAATATAGATTTTGGCAGCTTCACTTTAAAAGCCACTAGTGGAATTGAGCAGCAAGAAAAGTGATTCTAATATGATGGTTTTACCTCCCCCTTAAATGATGGTATCATGATACAGAAGTAATAAATGGTAATATATGGGGGCAAAGGGATGGTGCTAATCCCCCTCTGACAAAGCAGAGTGAACATTTGTCTGCAGCCACCTGTTCTTGAACTTCTCTAACTGCACTTTTTCACTCTCTCACTCTGGAACAAACTATATGCAATACAAGTGGGAAAGAGCTAAGCGCATTTCCTTGGGTGGAAAGCAATATGGAAATACTGAACTCTGTCTGCTACCTGACATAAATACTGATTAAAAATATACCACCTTCCCCCTAAACCCTCACTTTACATCATAAATGAAGCATAAGCAGACCCCAGAAAGATTGAAGCAGAATGTCTACTGAATTTATGATTAATAAGCATGTCAAATTTTATAACAGCATCCTTATGTGGACACAGCTAATGGCCTTAACATTGCTTCCAGAATCAAAATTGAATGGTTGAGCAGATTTAGCCTCAGGAAGGCCCACAGTGATAAGGGAACCATCAGAGAAAATAGGTGTACGCATTTTTCAACCTGTCAAGTGAAAAGAATCACAGATGATGATAAGTCAAGGATATGCCCTCTCCTATATGAGTTGTGTGAATGTTTGTGCTGAACAAGGCTGCTTCCTAAACAAGAGGGAAAAGGTGAATGTAAGCAGCAGCAAGCTGCATGATTATCCCTTAAATTACGCTCACACAAGAGCAATAATTACTCTGAATCAGCATTTAAACAGGGAGAGTTGGGTTTTGCTGCTCAAAGCTGTTGTAAATTGCTAACCCTGTGAGAAATGCAGGAAGAAAGAAGCACGCAGGTAAGCACGGCAAAAACAAGGGGCACAGATTTGGATAGAACAACATACAGTTTTGAGAATTATGTAGATTTTTTAGGGGGAGGATTTAACCTGTAGGTTCCTATCAAAGCCTCTAGAATACATCTCAGGCCCCAGTGACTGAGCCAGGCTGTGGGTGCTGAGGATTAGGAAACTGTAAGCTGGAGAACAACCTAAGGAGGTGCCAATTTGATGTACATTTCCTTCCTCTGAGGCACTTGGTGCTGAAAACAGGGCTGAAAGGAGTGTGCACCAGCCAGGCCTCCTACAGACAGGCTCAAATGCCAAAAGGGCTTCTTTCTGTTTCTAGCTGGCAAAACAATGCATACAAATATGGACACAGGTAAAATGGAAAGCACTGGACATGGCGTGTTGTCTTAATATTGATAATTGCTGCTGGATCAATCTTCTGGGAAGGACAATAATTGACTAGTTAGAGATGTTACTCGTGTCAACTCAAACTGTACCCTGCAAACCTCTTAAACAAGTCTTAGCTATTACTATAATGCTTACATGCTTTATTAGTTTTCAAAGAAGTGCTTTGAAAGAAAAAAAGAAGCTGTAAAGGTAGAAGTCATAATTATGGTGAATTCTCCATTAGCAGCAGTATACAGCCATAACACATCCTTGCAGAAGTGGTATCCAGATAACTTATTGAACTCTCCAGGCAATCACTGAAAAGCATTTAAGGAGACTGTCATCTTGAGTTGTCATGTGCAGGATATAACATCTGCTGCAAAAATGTTAACTGATTTTAGGAGATTCTTTCTATGTAGTAAGCACAGCTCTGCACCACTGATTTGTGAGAACATCAGCTGTGATAGACCAACAGTCTCTCTCTTATTTCACAGCCTGGCAAACTTTTTTACCACTTTGTTCTTATTAGGACAGCCTAGAAAACACCTTTGATGTTTTTAACAGAGAATGGACCAGCAGTGACCAACAGTGCTACAGAGGCAGTTTTTCCTAACCAGCTTCTGGAACTGCAGTTGTACTCTCTGCTGCAAACAGGTCTGTATTTCTTACACTACGGTATCTTGTAGGAAGTATTAGGTTTTACTATTGCAGCTTTAAAAAATAAATATATGTATAGAATTAGGCAACACACTACAGCACTAACCCCCAGCCTCCTCCTTAAGTGCTCCATAGCGAACCCTTCTCAAGACACCAGTGAGCACAGTTTCCACTGCACAGCTCGGCTGAGGTGTAAGCTTTGGCATCACCACTCCTGAAACAGCAGAGCTCCAGTTCCTGCTCTGTGCTGACCTGAAAGCAAGGGTGGACCCTGATGAAAACTTACTTCCTGAGACATTTAGGCAATTTGGGGTCTTTTAACACAAGTGCTGAGAGATGAGCTTTGTTTCAGACATAAAGAGCACACATGATATAAGTCCCTCTATTCTGGGGAGATCCCCATTGACAAGAGGTAAGCCCATCTACAAGGCAGGCCGGAAGGAGGATCTGGAAAGTACAAGCCTGTCAGTCTGACCTCAGTGCCAGAGAAAAACATGGATCAGTACGTTTGAGTAGCATCATGTGGCATACACAGGCCAACCAGAGATCAGGCCCAGACAGCACGAGTTTATGAAAGGTAGGACCTGCTTAACTAAAACTTTATCTTTTTTCATATGGTATAGAGATATATTATATATTTCCAACCTAATTATTAAAAATATATTAACATTGTATTATGTTCTATCTATGTTTTGTATATGTAAAAATAACATTTTTATGCAATCTATTACATTTATTAATTGTGACTAGGTGAAGCTATTTTGTATTCTGGGGCATTAACCAGACAAAAATATTTTCTAAACAACAGGCCAAATTCAGAATCAATGTCAGTCAATGCTGTTTATTTTGGATGTCACCCCTGTTAGTTTTTAGCTGGGATGTGACCCTCTGGCTTTGCATCTTAAACATTCACACTTATCTCAAAGTTAGAAATGGGGGGGCTTTCTTACAGACTCTTGCAATCACATCTCTGCATCCCTTCCTTATTTCTGAAGTTCAGAGAAAGAACTCTGTCTACTGACTAATGGAAAACTATGCCTGAACAGCTAATTTCCTTTGATTTAAACTCTCTATTGGCATTTTAGCAGCAAATAACTGTACAATATCCATTGAATTTGTTCAGTTGTTGTGTCAGGTAAGACACATGACATAAGACACATCTGTGCAAGTCTCTAGATCTTCATTGAACAGAGATTTGCACACAGTGCTGAAGTTTTTAAATGTACATCATCTAATTTATTAATGGAAAGCCCATTAGTTCGTGAAAGAAGCTAGGAAAACAAATAGCTCTATAAATATTTAAGGTATTAATTCAAAGACTTTTAAGGAACATGCAGGGGACACTGGAGTATAGGAGCCAGGCTTTCTGTAAGGCTTGCAATTGCAAGATTCCTCTGTGAGATTTCTTCTCTCTAAACGACTGAGCATCCTAGTAGAGCATAAAGGAGTCATTGAAATATTTCATCAATATATAAGAACAGGTGCTTAAATATATGTACAATTCAGGATTGATTGTCTCAACTGATTATGTGATTAAATTATTAAAATATTGTTTGTTTTCAGGAAAAGATACTCAAATTGTGCTTGTATCCAGATTGCAAAAAATAAGATTTGAAGTCTCTTATAATATTGCGGCATTTTGTCAGAATATCTCTTATTCAGAGAGATTTTGAAACTGAGATCTTTAATATTCCTAGGTGGCTTACAGCACTGTCTACCACTGGCTCTGACTGTGTTACTCGATCTTCTCGAAGGATTGGGACTGCCTAGGAAGCATGGCCTCACAGCTTTTCTGGAAAAGCTAAAAAGCCATGCCACATGCTTACTTTGCCATTTGCAAAACAGCAGATGCTGCAGAAATAAGAAATTCATCTTTCTGTGGCTGAAGAGTGTTCAGCCCTGGCCAGAGAGGGGCACACTGCTCCACAAGCAGCATCTGACCTGCCTTTAAATCGCAGCCTGATTATGGATGCCTCTTTCTCCTCTGCCTCTGGAGGTGAAGATGGCAAAGCCTGGTCAGAGAGAGAGCAGGCAGCACAGACAGGCTCTGCCCAGTGGCACAGAAATGGTCGGGAAGCTGGAAGCTGGGGCAGAGCCATTGGGTACTTGTTGTGACCTGGAGCTTTTATTTTGGAGGCATTAGTCTTGTTTCAGCCATGTAACTCCCAGTTTATGTGCCCTGTATGCAGGTCACTCTGCCTTTGGTACCAAACCAGGTGCATTCCTGCACCTCCAGCACTTCTGCAAGACGAATTCAGGGGTGTATTCCTACCACTATCCTGTACCCCAACCCCTTCATTGAGTCACTGGCCATTTTACAACTCTGCCCTGTGAAATCTCATCTGTACAGTAGAAATTTGGTACCTTGGCTCTTCAGAGAACAGGGGGAATCATGATAGCAGAAATATTAATGCTCCAAACCCATTTCCTCACAGCGCCTCAGTCCTGATTCAGAAAGATCGCTTTTAGAGATAGAAAGATAATTCAATCATCGTTTAGTTTCTCTTCCTCTGAGACTCCCAGCCAGAAATGATTTATTGAAAATTGTCATGATAGCTGTTATGTTTCAGATATTCTTGGAAAGGCTCTGTCACAATGCGTGGCCAATTCACATGGGCACAAAAATTAACTTTATTTTAAAGACAAGTGTTTTAAAATATGTATTAGAGGGAAAAAAAAAAGAATTTAAAATTAACAACTATTAGCTTCCCTAGATAATATATCTATTTTTAGTAACAATTGTCTATTAATTATTTACTGCTAGCAAAATATTTGATCTCAAGCAAATTCTTTGGATTTTGTTGGCTTTGCTGCAGTCACTGCTGCAAAGTCTGGCATATGGTAATTCCAAACTCCAGGCTCAGTTATTCAATTTTATTTTTTTGTGATAAAGTTCAAACTGACTTTAATGAGAGATTTGCTTCAGGATGGGATGTGGACTTTATTATTTTGTCAGTATTACACCATATTATACAAAACATATAAAAGTTAAACCCATTACCTTGGCAAAGCAATTAAACCCATGAACTTTAAAGGTGTCCTACTTTTCAAATGCAAATAAGGTAGCTCAGGAGGAGCCCAATAACAGAAAATTTTAAGGAATAAATGGCTCCAAGAAAGTTGTTTTTCAAAGGGATCAGGGTAATGTGGCATTTAGATGAAGCAAAGGATAAAAACCATGCCCTTAAATGTAGTGAAACACTACAGCCAAGAGGTATCCATTGTACTCAAAATAATTTTCAACCTTGCACATCAGATCCAGCACCTACACCCCTCTCCCACCCACAGTTTTGCAACCTTCTCTGAACTCTGTTTCATGCAGAAACATATCAGGAACCAGTGTGTGAATTAAGCCTGACACAGTCAATCTTCGGGCACTAAATGCATGATGGTGACATTCACACAGTGAATAAGTTACATCAGGCCGGTGAAAAATAAATGCATAAAACTCATGCTTTATGAAATAAGCCAATGTTAAACTGTTTAGGAGTAGAAAAACTCCCCTACAGACAGCCTGTCTCATAACTTTTTTCCATGAGAGTGGCTGTTTTGGCTGCCTGAAGCACCCAGACCTGTCCGGCTCTTGCCAGGTAACTACCAGCGCAAGGACTCTGCCTGCAACAGCAGCCAGTAGGGTCTGTGAGACCCTGAACCTGGGGCCCCTGATTTGCTTCGGGAAAGGTGTGGAAAATGAAAAAAAATTGTCATTAAAGAGTAAGCTGGTGGGATCTGCTTTGTGACTACTGGTTGCATTGATTTTAATTAGCACATTGAAGTGGCTGTTAGCAGGAAAGGCGTTCGAGGTTCTGACTTGCAGTTTTACAGTGCCATCCTGTGGCTGCTTCAAATGCTGCAGAATAAAATCAGGAACACTTGGAGCTTGCCGAAGCTTTCACTGTGTAGCAAGATTCTCCCAGGTCTTGGCAGTGAAACTAAATTGATAAACAGTAGTTTATATTTCTTGGTTTAAATAATTATGTTTTATTACAAGAATTTACTCTTTAATGTGACTTAAGTACTCCTCTGCTTTTGAAATATATTTTTGGTATTTGTATTCTCTACTTTTTGTATTAGTACTAAAAATTTGATAAAGAACCCTGTAAGAATACAATGCACCAAGGCACAGCCTTGTCACAAATAACTTATCAGTATCTTAAAATTGAACCAGTGCAAAAGCTTCTACACTTAAAATAAGATTGCCCCATAAACTTTTTCCTTTTGCCCATATTTATTCATTTATGAATTAATAAACCATCTGATTTCCCCATGAAGCAGAAGATAGATGTGTTCACTTCTGGGGCCCCACTACAAGAAAGACATTGAGGCTCTGGAGCGAGTCCAGAGAAGGAAGGGCAATGGAACTTATAAAGGGTCTGGAGCACAAGTTCTGTGAGGAGCAGCTGAGGGAGCTGGGGTTCTTTAGCCTGGAAGAAAAGGAGGCTCAGGGGAACCTTATCACTCTCTACACCTAGGTGAATGGAGGCTGTTGTGAGGTGGGGGGTCAGCTGCATTTCCCAGGTAACAAGTGACAGGATGGGAGGAAATGGGCTCAAGTTGTGCCAAGGGAGGTTTAGTTGTCAACAATTTTTTTTCCATGGAATGTGTTGTAAAGCATCAGAACAGACTGCCCAGGGAAGTTTTCAAAAACATATGGATATGGCACTTGAGACATGGTTCAGTGGTGAACATGGTGCTAGGTTGATGGTTGGTGATCTTAAAGGTCTTTTCCAGCCTTAACAATTGCATGATCCTACGATTCTATCAAAAAACCCCAACCTCATTGGGAAGTTCTTAGCCTTCGTGTTAGTCAGCTGGTTTGGGATTTAAAGTTTGGGGTTTTTTCCTGTCGGGTCTTGGATTTGTGGCTTCATTGCCATGCCAACTGATTCAATACTGTATGTTGTTTGTGTCATCAGTTTACAGAGATAACAGAGTATTTTGGAAACGTTATAATACAAAGTATTCCCCCAAAATCACAGTGTAAACTCTATATGATGACCTAAATAACCTTTGTTTATTTTATAATTGGCTTGTTTTCAATCATTCTTTGTCAGAACAACTTCCAATCTGCTGTAGTTTCTGATATTTTATCAAAAATCCTACAGCAGTAATAGCTATTTTTTTCATGTTCTTTTATAGCATTTACAAAAGACTCTAAGGGAAAAAAAATTTAAAAAAAAAAAGTTTGCTTGGTTTTATTGTGCATGAGATACCAGTTGGGGTTTTTTTCTTGCTTTTACATATGAGGAAAGCTGGAAAAAAAATAGAGAGAAAATGATGACCTTGTGGGCAGCTCAAGATGAGATATATAGACATTATCTTCAGGCTGATGGAACCTCATACCAGAGATTTGTGCATTCCTGGGAGTACCTGTGGTGGGGTCACCTTGGGCTGCAGAGCAGTGGAAGGGAAAGGGGAAAAAGAAGAAAGTTTTTGCAGACGGGGAAGAATTTTAATTACCTCTCGCAGGACAGTACCTTTGCTTGCTCCCTGCAGGCCACCAGAAATGTGCAGGGAAGAATCCAGGAACAGCAAATCCAGCACTTCAGTGTCACTGAAAATCATCACTGACTAAAGTTTGATAATGTTTTCATTTGTTTAAACACAAGCATTTCTTGATTGAAGTCGAAGACAGCTAGAGAGCTCAGCTCCTAATCTCTCAGCTCATCAAACTGATTGGCTTTGTGTCTTGTTCTCCAAAACAAACCTCTAATTAGCCCTGGAATTTACACAGAAACAGTCACCTTAGTAAATACAGCCTGACGATCCATCCATCATGTGTATAATATTTATGTAGACACTGAAACACACTCTTTTCGCTGTGCAATTCAGATTCTAAACATTTCCAGTACCTCATAAATTTTTAATTATAATTCTTTTTAAAGTGGAGCTGATACCTCACTACATATTAAAAACTGTTAGACTGCTTCTTCAGTGATGAGCCTTTGTTTACACAGCACAAAAGAGACAGAAAACACTACTGCCAGCTTCGGCAGCATTTAGCACAGACTTTGCACTGGGGATAGCTAGGTAGGTGGAAAGGGAATCCAAAAATAAGTTCTACTAAGTGCAATTTCACTTGACAGGAATTAACCTTAGATTGCCCCATAAACTTTGTCCTTTTGCCATATTTATTTGTTTATGAATAATAAGGCATCTGATTTTCCTTATTTTCCAAGTCAGGCTATTCTTTCAACACAACTTAAGGACTGATCCCATAACTACCTACAGTTAGTTAAATGTAAGGGTATTTAATTCAAAAATCAAACACTTCAAATAATGCAGAGTTCATTTGAAAGATAAAATGTGTTAACTCTGTTTCCATTCTATATATTAATGGTAATGTTTGAATAGTAGTAGATGTCTCTAAATAACATTAAAAAGGTGAAGCACAGAGATTTCCATTTCAGTTTCCCACTTTTATCCACTTGTGAAAATTCAGTTGAAACATATGTAAGGGTGCCCATAAGGCAGCAGCAAAGCACAGTCACCTGCTTTTATAGACAGGAACAGTTGGTTCTGGTTTTAAAATAACGGTCTCTGAACCACACATTAGGACACTCCTACCATTCCTCAAATTAGGAACCTGACACAAGTTTTTGAATTATTATTTTTTAAATGGCTTCTGGTTTTAGTCTTAGGCAGGGCTAATTTCTTGTGAATTGGAAGTGATAAATTATTCAGTTTGCTAATAATGGCTTTCCAGATAGGTGTAAGGCATTTTCTTGCAATAGCAGGAATGGCAGTTAAGGTTAAAAAATAGCTCACATTATGCTCACATTTCCTCCCACATTAATAAAGTTAAATTGCCTCTTGAATTGGATTCTATGGCAAATTTCTATAACAGAAGATTAAAGCTGACATCAAATTCGTGTTAAAGTGTATAAATAAATTACCTAATTTTAAAAGCTGCAGAAGACAACTGGAGATGTTCATTGTTCCACATGTTGGACTAAAGTCACATATTTAAGCTCTTGGCTTTCATCTTATGCCTTCTTGAGGTTTTGTTTCTTGCATTATCTCTATATAATCTACAAAAAACCATAATGAATCCTTGCTAATCTCACACCAAGATCTTTTAACACAAATTTTTTGCATAGGCAGGTGTATTCTCTGAGCAGGAAAATCTCACCTCTTGCTGGTAAAAGATCAACCACCAGAACAACACTTGTGTCCTACAGATCTTTTCCCAACTGCATACCTGACTACACTTGAAAAGAAATGCAAATTCACCAAAGAAAAGATCAGAGGGTATGATTAACTGATTAACTCCTATTCAAAAATTTTTACAAAATAATAAGGAAGCAAAAATTATCCACAAATTCCAACTGCTCTCACAAATTAATTGTGGTCTAAAAGTATGAGCTAAATTATAAATTCTCTATCCACTCAGAACTATCTGAGGTGTTAGGAGCATAAATTAAATGCCATTTATCTCGCACATCTTGAAGGCCAAGTCATATTCTCACTGCTTCCTAATACAATTTTGGAGGTGACGGGTTTGGATCCTTCCGGTTCCAAAAGTCCCTCCCACAAGATCAGTTTGGAGATGAACAGTAAGATTTTTCATGCTGTTAACATTTGTTCATGTTATAGATGTCTCTTGTGAACTTTACTGTGGTCATTCCTTAGCCTGCATGGGCTGCTGAAGCCTTCAAGTTCTTGCAAAGTTTAATCAAAACGAAAGGAAGTGTCTCATGCCCAGACTGGGAAGAGCATTATGGAATGGTTGTTGCTGATTACCTGTAGTGACAGTATTGTATTTGCTATTGCCTATGGGCTCCATTTTTTCAACAAAAGAAAAATTAATGTGAATTCACTGTGATCTTTGGGGAGGACTGTATTTGCCATAATACACTCGGTCCTGTTGGATAATAATGACAATTTCCAGCATGTGACCTGTATCACACAAAATATGCCGAGACTTGCCTTCAACATCATTGGTGCCAGTGAGTCCGTTCAAGCAGGAAGACAGCAGAAACCAATCAACAGAAAACCATCACCACTTATTTTGCAATGTGGAATCAATGCAGCTCTATTAACCTATTTCCAAATCATGCTTCCCTTTGCAGGCACAGCTTTGAGCTACCCAGTATCCCTTGCTGTCTGCATCTCCTGCTTTGGTAGCCGTGAAGAGACCAGTTAAAAGCAGTGTCTCTACAGTCAGGTGCACAGGCACAATACAGGCATGTGATGTACTTACCACAACATAATGAAATCATTCTGTATTCAATTTCAAAACAGAAAATCTGAGACAACCGTACTGCTTTCATTGGAAAGTATGCTTTCCAATGCTGCATTAAAGCAGGTCTCCCAGGATGAAGAGATCTAGGAATTACATTCTATATTCCTCTTCTTATTAGTATCTTATTATTAAAGCACTTTTACTATGCTATTAGCTGTTATGCCTTTCTTATTCAAACTGGGGAAGCACCCTGCACAACCAGGCGGTGACGATGCTTCTGTGCTCTCCTAATTCCTGCCTACATCTCCTTGGCAGGGCTTTTGACCTCTTTGCTGTAGACCTTGGTACCTTCTTCTGAGCAGCCTGAGAGGAGGTGGCTGGACCCTCTGCCTTTAGCTCCTGGGATAGATTATGGCTGGTAATAGGAGGGTGTGACTGACTGTTCACAGCCCCTGGAAAGCTGGATGGAAGGGTGTTGTCAGTCACCACTAATCCTAGGTGTTGTCAGTGTGAGGGACATGGAGGTCCATGAACGTGGGGCCGTGTACCAGCCCAAGCTTTAAAAAACCTCTGTGTTATGGCAATTATGATTCTGAGAGAAGCATGAATTTACACAGTTTCCTGTTTTGTTGTGGTCCCTCTTTGTGGCATCCAGACTGTCCTGGAGCTCCTGCTTCTCTCCAAAGCCAGCCCTCCTCTCTAGTGAGCACTTCAGTCCAGGCAACTCCTGAGGTCCGTGAAGCTCGTACCATGAAGCAGGCAAGCCTTTGCGGGACCTTGCACTTGGGGGCAGCTGACTTGGTGTTTTTTCTGGCTAGGCAGGAGGCACTCAATTTGCTTGTGCCTTTTCCACTGGCCTATGACAGCTTTGTGCAGGCTCCTGGAACAGCTGTTTCCCAGACTCCTCTGGAATAGCAGTTTTCTTGAATCCTCATGGAAGCCTATGTCATCTCAGAGCCAAATAACATGGATTTCAAATTACAGCTTGAAATAACTTTCAGGAATAGAAAGGGCATAGACTTTTGCTGCTGAAGAAGAGTGTCAGGCTACCAGCTGAGGAATACCAAGAGGAACGTGGGAGATGTCCTGGCCTACATCTCTTTACTTGGGTTGCACTTCCAGCCTGCCAAGCTGCTGAGGTAGTGTCTCTGTTGAGAGGAAGTTGTGGGCAGGGTGTGCTGTGAAGAGCTTTTTGCTTTGAATTTAGTCCGCTCTTTAGTCTGTCACAACTCAGATTTATTAACTTCTGGACATACTTCTCTGAGGGAGAAAGAAATACACTTGAAGTGTTCTGGGGAACAGCTGAAGAGTTATCTAAACCAGCTTTTAGTAGTGACTGAATGTTTATATTAGCAGCAGACAGGCAGTTTATTGTATTGTTTTTACCTCTGATTACAAGTGATAATCATTTCCAAAATGCTTTTTCAGAACACTTGGGTGATGCTTATGAGATAATGAGGCAGAGAGGCAGAATGGATTACAAGTGTGTGTAAAAAGCCCAACAAAAACCAGCTAAAAATTAGAAACCCTTTGTTATACAGTACAGCTACAGATAAAAATCTTATTTAGCCATTTGATGCAGCTCTGGGTGTGTTTATCATCCAGTTATAACAGTATACCTCCTTCTGGAAATTATTCCAAATTCCCTACCCCAATTCCAGCAGCTATTGCATCAGGGATGTCCCTAAATGCATTGGGAATGGGATGATGGTAAGGTGGGATGGCGGGACATGCAAGTTATTAAATGCTACGGATGAGGAAAAGCACGGCACTGCTGACAGCTATGAGTGCCCCCGCTGCCCTCTGGGGTCAGGAGGTGACCTCATGCTCCTGAGGGGCCTGAAGGGAACTTGCCATTAACACAATAGCTCTGCCTTTAGCAACACAGACAAAAGCTGAAAAAACATAATTGGTGTTCTCTTGGAGTTTACTTAGGTGCAGGATAGCAGAGTGGTTCTATTCAGAGTCTGTATTTGGGTTTTCTCTGATTCAAACCCTCCCAAACCTCTGGTTTTGCCAACAGCAATGTTTTTGTCCATAGGTTGTTATCTGTGGATGATTGGATTAACATATTCACTTTGTGCTACATCATCCTAAACATCAGGATTTTTATTCCTTTCCAATTGAAACAGTCCTTAAGACAAATGTAATTAATGAAAATATGTCAGAGAGAAAACAAGATTTTAAGAAATTCCCTATAACCACATCTCTGAGTATTTTCCTAGGCATTTACAGATTTTGTCTTACATTTCAAATTTGTTTGCTTGTTTTATTTTGTAGAATATTTTAATTAGCAAGACCACTAAGTGTGACGCATTCAGATATCACTGTTCCTAAAGTTTGTGCAATCTCTTTCTTTCAAGTGAAGCTGGAGCAGCAGCAATTTAATTTTTTTAAATATAGATGTCTCCTGCATGATTTGAATGTGTAGCTTTACCAGCTGTGTTATGCTTATATGATATAGTAGCATTCAGAGTCTCAGTTTGTGCAGATGTTTTTCGGGGAATGTATAAACACGCACGAAAGTGCTCTAAAACCCTTTCATTCTTGTGCACATTTCTTCACTCATTCGTGGTCTTACCTGTACCACGGCATTCCATTTTCTCATTGGGTTGGTTTGTCAAAGACTAAGAAATTTCTAATCTTCAACTTGCAATACCCGATGCACTTGCTCGGTGTAAATGTGAAGTCACACTTGCTTAAGAAGATGAAATTCTCCTCTATCTTCATAATCATTCAAAGCTCATTAGAAATCTGTGTTAGGAAAAAAATTATATTAATGGTGCCGTACCTTGAAACGAGGATCATTCTGATTGCCTGGAACTTTGTAATACCAGCAATGATCTGGGGGAAAAGGAACAATAGAAAACACAGTAATGCTCTTCTCCAAGAATGTACATCCTGAAATGAAATTTGAGAAGAACCTGTTTTCTTAGAAAATTCTTATAATGGGTACTGAACAATGGTGATATCCTCCTGCAAACTAATTCGATGGCGATTTTTTTAGTTGCATACAGATGCTTAGTTAAACTATAATAATCAAGTCAGATTACCAAGTCCAGAGAGGGATCTCAATTTACATTTCCTAGCTCTTGTGGAATATTCTGATGAGGATAAATACATGTAAAAATAAACTGGCACTTACCATTGCATAGCTGCAAGATAATACTCTTCAGCTTGCTGTTACTTGAAGAAATGGTTAAACTGATCATAAAGCTGTAAACTGGCAGATTTTATGTTGCGCAGATGCTCCCTCTTTCTCCTCCCTTTGTACTTGGCTCCCAACTGGTACTTATGATCCTGCACAGAGGATTCCTTAACCTGACCTCTATGATTTTAGAACAAACGACATTTTGGCTCTTGAAATTTGTTGACTTTTCTCTCCACAGATGTTTTGCTTTGCTCCTCATTGCCTGTCCTGAAATTTAAGAAGTTCCTGGTGTGAGCAAAGAATGGATCGGTTGCAAGGGACAGATGTGGAATGTTATTTATTTGCAGGCTTTAAGGCTTTTGATAAAGTTTTATGGCAGAAATTTTTCATTTAATATCTCCTTGACCCATAGATTCTTTTTCTATGTTTTGAATATAAACACTGCTATACTTTCTCAAGTATAACTCATAACTCTGAGTTACACAATAAGAAATTGCTTTTATACACAATATGTAACTTACTATTATTTTCCTGAGTTTTCTGACTTCCCTGACTTTCTTGATCAATCAAAAAATCCCCAGCCAACCAAGCTGAAGTCCAAACTGCAAACAGTGGCCCACAATTTGAAGAATGCACTTGCAGCCTAACTCTGCTCATGCAACTCACACGTATTATTGTATTTTGAAATACGGTTTTTAATGCAAAACCATAGAGGGGAGCACAAGGTTTTCCTAAAAAATTAACAGCATTTATTAAACAAGTTTACCTTTTTTTCTTAAAAAAAGATGTTATCTGTTGACTAAAATTCCCCTACCTTAACCAATTTTTGGCATAGAGTTCTTTTCCCAGGAAAGTGTTCCCTGCTGCACCTTCCTTGAAATATTCACTAAGGAGTATTGTAGATATGAGCTCTGTGACCTGACAAACCTTAAAGCAGTAATGCCTAATGGAGATGAACTTTCCTGAAGTACTGAATAAATGTGTCTGTCTTGAGAAATCTCTACAAACTTTTTGCTGTGTTTTATGCCAATTTCATGAAGTAGCTGATTATTAAAAAGCTGCAAAGATTTCCTACGGGACAAAAAGTAATCAACCTCATAGTTTAGCAGCTGAGGAGAGAACTCATTTAATTTACAAATATGGCTGATTTGTTTTGTTTATGTGGAACAGGGGCTGGAAAAATATCAGCACGGGAACGAAGTTTCAAAGCAGAGGATGACAAATTCACAAGGAAAACCTTAACAGATTTTATTTATTTATTTATTTATTTATTTTTAAACACGTGAACATATCAGCCGTATAGAAAAGTCGTATGTTGAATTAGCTTAGCAGTGCTTTCTCCCTCCCCACAGTTTTACCTTGTTATTTCGCATACTCACCTTTCCCTTCCTCCTCTCCTTGCAAAAATCCTCAGTTCAATAACCACAGCTTTCCAGAACTTTTTAGGCACGGGGCTCGGGCTCGCCGCACCCCGCGCATCATCCGCAAGGTGCGGTCGGGACCGCAAGTGCTTCGGGGGCGGTTTTGCGGAGCCGGACACGTGAGGTGCGGGGCGTGGGGTCCCTGAGCATGTGAAGAGGCGGTGTGTGTGTGAGTATGAGGAGGGCTGTGTGTGAACGAGCCCCCGGTGGTCCGGGGCGGGGCGGGGGCGGCGGGGGAGGATATGAGGCGGGCGGGCGCAGCGGGGCGAGCAGTGTCCCTCCAGCGGCGGCATCAGCGATGGGCAGCGGCGGCCGGCGGCTGCTGGCACTGCTGGCGGCGACTTGGCTGCTGTGGGTGCCGGGGCAGGGCCAGCCCCGAGGTGAGCGGACAGCGGGGGTGAGCAGTGCAATGCAATGCAAAACAGGGCAGTGCCTGAGGGGTTGGTCTGCAGCCTCCCGCCGCGTCCCGGGGCAGCCTTTCGCTCCCGCGGCGCTGGGGGAGCCTCGGCAGAGTGTCCCCGTCCCCGCCGGGCACAGCGGTGCGGGGGCCGCGTTGGGCTGCGAAGGACCCCGCGGTGGGAGGCGGGCTGGGGTCCGGCAGTGCCGACCGCACTCTTCCCCACGGCCTCCCCCATCTCCTTTATCCCTGTTCTCTCCCCCATCTCCACGCTTTGCAGCCGCCCTCCCCCACTTTCCTGGAGTCCTTTCTCCTCCCTCGGCGGCGGGGGCCACTCCGCCCGGCCGCCTCCGGGGCCGCCCACTCCCTTTGTGGGAGCCGGGAGACGCTGTGGAGCGGCAGAAACCCGGGGGAGGGGGCGACCCCTCCGCTGCCCGCTCCTGGGTCGGGGGAGGGCTGAGGTGGCCCGGAGAGCCCCTAGCGCAGCCTCTGTCCCGGCGGGAGAGGGGGTCAGAGCCGGGCACGGGCCGCAGTCTCGGGGCTCCCTCTCTGGGGAAGGGAGAGGAGGAGGCAGCCCAGAGGGATGCCGCACGCTGTCGGTAATATAAAGCCGGGTTAAGCTCTGTTGTAGGGAGCGAGAAGGGTCTTAAACCACTTTCCGGGCATGAGGCAGAGGAAGCATGAAGAAGTAATCGAGATAATTTACGAAAGTTTTCTTAGTTTTTTCTTCTTGCACGTGGGCTGGCCGGTGTGTTCTAGCCGGGACACCGGAACGCTCCGCGACGAGTTCTTCCTCTGCCAGTAACTTCATCACATGCATCCTCTTTGTTCGAAGTGCTGTAACTGGGGATGTCCTGGTGAGACCCAAGTTGCTGAGCACATCGGCTCATTCTGTTGCGGGGTGTCCAGTAGTTGACTCTGCGGCGTGCTGGGTTGTGATGGGAAGCGCTGGTAGACTCCAGGTGCTCTCGCGTTTGGCTTGGGTCAGCTCCTGCTGGGGTCCACAGCAGAATTTCTGCCGATCCCTACTCCCTGCACATGAATCCCCAGCCCCATTAGGTCTCTATTAAAAACAACAACAACGAAAGAAACTTGAATGGAAAATGGTTGGAAGGCATATGTTGTGCAGATGCATGGGTTGTTTTCTTTATGGTGAAGTATGGTGTTTGAGATGCATATAGTGTGGGAGATTAGCACCTGGATGTTTACAGGCTGCAGTAAAAGCGAGTGTTTATTAATATAATTATGTGTACAAAATATCCTCTAGGTAAAGAGGACAAAATCAAGCCCAAGTAAATTTCAGAGGCCATATGTCTCAGCTTGTAAATAAATACGATTCACTTTGGTTCTGAAAATTCAGTCGTAGAAATAAATGAAATGCTGGACACAGTGGTATAAATTTTGGTTTTAAATTTCTTTTTAAGGTACCATCTTACACACATCAAATAACCTTAATTCAATACTAATTCCTATTTGGATATATAGGATAGCATGCAGTTTAAAAGGCAGGAATTTTCCTGAAGCTAGTCATGTATGGGTGACAAGAGCAAATATCTTTTTTGTTTTTTCACTGACATTTGCAGTGATCTCACTGCAGTAATGTGCAGCTTTTATATAGCAGCCCACGGCTGCTAGAGGCATGTGGATAAAATACTTGTTTTTTATATCAGTGATTGAAGCTACCAGTATATCTGATTATTTCTAGGCCACCCCTCCTGGGGATATTTAAGATCATAATTATGTTCTTCTAGTTGAAAGATCAGGTAGAGACCATTCCTCCTATCAGATTAATTTGATAGAATTTTTTTTCTCAGCGTGAGAGCACAGATCATCTGCGGAAGCTGTGAGTTTCAAACCCCCTGGTGGTGAACTGCCTCACAAAATCCACAATTCAAGATAACTGATCCTAAAACAATGTGAAGAATGCGATGCAGATTAGAATAGCCATGTTGCTTTTACAGAAAGTAAACAACCGAAGCTCAGACTTGTAAGCATTGTGATGAGGTAAAAATACATTTTGAAGTGAGGCTGGGAAGATTTCTCAGAGCAGTTGTCAAGAGAAGTTTGGGGAAAAGGTGCAAGGCCATGGAGAGTGCTATGGTGGAACTCAAAGCATTTCTTGTTTTTCTGTTCAGTTTTGCTTTTGTCATGTCAGCAAATGAAGAAATTGGGGTGTACCACAGCTGCAAGGGTCTGTCAGACAGTGCTGAAGTCCACTCTTAAGAAAGAGAAACACACTATACTAAAGTCACTGCACTGAACAACTTTGAAAGTTAATGATTGGTTCTTTCAGCCTAAAGATTAATATCTACAGAGCTATAAAATTTAGTTGGTATTTTAATTACATGCATTTCATTGAAGTGTCCCCATCATAGTGAAAAGTTTGGTTTGTATTTTCTGTTGAGTTCTTTTGTATCCACTAATGGAGTAACTCTTTGTGAAATGTGTATCTCAGTGTCTAGTACAGAGGAATTATTTTACAACATTAGAAGCAAAAAGCTATTTTGGAGGCTTGTTGTAGCAGCTTTGCTGTGCTGGAATGCATTCTTTGTTATACTGGAGTTAAGTGATATGTGTCTTCAAAGTAGAAAGGAAAATCAGTTAATGATTTTGAACACTATTGCCTATATTTCATAAATTTGACTCTGCCACTGTCAGGTGATTTTTCTATAATTAAAAAAAATCCTGCTACTGTAAATCTGTGGTAGTGTTAACTTGGAAGGCTATAGTTGTAGACTAAATATTTCCTCGCTGCATCTCAGTTTGTTTATGTAAGCTGGTGTGCTGAAGTAGCCTGCTCTGTTGCTCCTGTCTGGGGTTTTGGGTAAGTGCTGATGCTCAGGGAACTGAATGGCCCCGGGAAGGTGCTCCATCTGGGCAGAGATGAACACAGATAGGTATTTCACATGCCTGTTACCTGCTGGGTTTCAGACCTGCCTAGCTTCAAGGATCTGGTTTAGTAAGTATTCTTAGGCTATGACTAATATACAAATTATGACATTATGGTCAGCAAATTTTTTTTTTTTGCTGAAATATAGGTGATATAGATCATATTGTTAAAGCACTTTCCCAGATTTGTGGGAGATTTTTGTTAATCTCCTTAATTTGAGGTGGTTTGAACCCACATCTCCAATCTCTGAATAGAGTGCTGTATTACCAAGTTGCTGTGACAGGTAATGCAGGGGAGGACGATGAGTGTATGAAATCTCTCCAGACCTCTCTTTGAAACTGAGCTACTGTACAGCCAAGATAGCAGATTTCCTTCCAGAAGGAAAATGGGCAAGGAAAATAAAGCTGATGCTTTAGCTGGATCATTAGGGTGCTCAAAAAGTAAGGAGAATAGAATTGTGGGCCTTGCAAGCAGCAATAAGGTGTCTGACTTGGGACAAACTCTTTTATTGTACCAGTGTCTGCTGGGGTTTTTTTTGGTTTTTGGTTGTTTTTTACTGTGTTACTCAAGGCTGGCACCACATGTGGGGTGGTTGTGAATCCCACTTAGTGAAGAAGGGCTCTTTGGTGCCTAATTCAGGGTGGTGAGTTCCAGCTCAGAAGCAACATACTTTAATTGTAGGAGTGACAGCATTTGACAGAAGTCTGGGGGGTTGTAAATCTGGCTGTTAGTCTGTGAGTCTAGGTAAGTGGATCTTGCACTCTCAGCTGCCTCACTACAACCTCATGCATTCAAAGGTGTTTTGTGAAGTGATACAGTTTCTTCTGACACTTATAAAACTGAGAGGCAGACTTTCAAAATGTACCTGGATGCCCAGAAAACTTTGAAGAAAGTTTTTTTTTTTTGGCATTTCAAGATGAGTTGGATGTTGTATTCAGTGCTTTCTGTATGAGATGAAAAAAGTATCTTAAGTACTTCACCATACTGCATCTTGGGTTCATGAATGCTAGTGGCTTGAATAGAACTTGTTGCCATCAGTCTTAAATTTCAACTCTTTCCCACATCTGCAACAGAGTTAAGTGTTGTAGAAAATGAAACGGTTTCTATCTCCTGCAAAGTTTGTCTTTTACTTCTAAATATTTTCCTTTAACATTTCTGCTGTGCTTCCAACAATGTGAATATTGTTTCCTGATGAGAGAACTCTAAAAGAACTTCAAGTCCCCTGAGACTTGTGGAACACTTAAATACAGTGCTGTTTGCAACTTGCAGTGTGAGGCAGGAGACCAGTGAGCTAAAAAGTGAGTCTGAGGCAGAATCACTTAGCATTGTGGTAAGGTAAAGACTTCTTCGTTTTTGGCAAAATTGGATAGAATGGTATACTCAGCTTAAGTTTCCACTTTTTCCTCAGGGTTGGAAATCTCAGTTACAGTGAACGTGTATATCCCTTGTGTCTTCAGGTGGGCTAAGTAGCAGGGCTCCCAGGTACTTAGTAGCTGTCCACACTCTTATTTAACTTGTTAGATTGTGTGAGAAGTCTCACATCCACCCACAAAGGAATGCAAGATCTAGGTGGAACAACACCAATAAATAACTGAGAGAAATGAGCTCCTGCCAGGGCTGTCCTCTGACAGCCACTGATATGTTATGGGAGCAGCTCTTCAGGGCTTACAGCATGGGGTGGTGACAGTCTATAAGGGTATGGGACCCATCATGGGATACAGGGGAAGAACATTTTGGGATCACACAAGGCTTATTTTGGGCTGAATGGAGGAAGGGACAAGGATGGGGGGGGATCAAACTGGTTTAGGAAAGAGTGAGTGTGTAGGGATATATAGTGTGTGTGTGTGTGTGTGTGCAATGCAGTTTGTGGCTCAGTGACTGGGATGGAGCTGTGGGCCTCAGGGGCTCACATGCCAGGAACCAGCAACAGGGGAGAGCTGGGGGCTGGGAGCTCAGCTACTGGATACGAGGAGTTTCCAACTTCAGGCATTTAAGAAATCCACGTTGTGGATGGGCTTTGAAAAAATCCCTATCCGTATATGAATACGTATTTTTCCCTGGAGCAGGGAACAGGATGAAACCATTGGTGGTGGTTGCGTTTGTGTGTTTCTGTCTTTGTGCATCTATGTGGCTGGCCATATGTATTTGCATATATCCATTGCATTATATGTGTGCCTGTATCTGTGCCTGTTGGGAATACGTGCACAGCCTTACTAGTGGCCTGGGAACAGGGAGCTGCAGCAGCCAGGTCTCTCTTGGGCTGCAGGACTTGGTACACCCCAGCAAAACTCTGTAGAAGAGCAGATGTAACTATGGAGCTCCTGACTTTTGTTTCCACTGAGTCCGTTTGACTGTCAAAGCATTAATGTAGTGGACTTTGTTCTGTGTAGCATTCTAAAAAGGTCAATTTTAGATGACCTGTTAATGATGTCACCTTAAACAGAGGCCACATTGCATGACTTCAGGAATGCTCACCTTGTGGATACCATTGTGTTAGAGTTATAAGGTTCCCTAAGTTTGTGATAAGCAACACAAATATATTTTGAAACTTTCATTAAATAGAAATGAGGCTTGATTATATTAAAGGGAATTTGTAGTGTAAAAAAGTAATTGATCTCAACTAGGGGGAAACTTTACTGATTGAGACCTGACTTGTGGTTGGGGGAGAAGAAAGAACTGAGAAATGTCACTTTTTTGTGGTAGTCTGCAAGGAACATTGTGGACATTTTGTGGGGAAAATGTGCTTGGTGTTGATTGGAGCCCTAAATTTAAAATCTGCCTTGTGTTCTTTTTCCCTCATGTATTTTGCAATAAATCACCAACAAGCCACAGACCATTCTCTTTTTTCATGGAGTACAAAGGTATGTGACAGAGAAAAATTCCATGAAAGCATTCTAAGTTAGACTGAAGATTAAGATAAAAAAAATATTTGTCTGTTGTAAATATTTTCTCCATTCCCTGAGGGCTTAGAAAATGCATCTCTAGAAATTCAGTGCTATCAGTGTGTGTTGATCAGTTGTTGGTATTTGCATCAGTCTCACAGAAGATCATCAGGTGGGGTTTGCTGCCTTCCTCTACTTTTTTCCCTGTCCTGCAGACATCCCTTCCTGACCAAACAGAGGAATAGTGTGTTGCAAAAGTTTTGCAAGATGAGAGTGGTTAGGTCAACTTGCAGGAATTGTGATTTGTTAGTTGGCATAAGCCTTAGGAGCACATCAGCCAAAGCTCCTATGTATTTATGCTTTTAGGTACTTAAGTGATGTCTCAGAGGCTCTGTACTGCACCTCTGAGCTCGAGGATATGGGTACAGCTCTCTGGCTTTGAGATTTGAGACCAGTGCTTTATTAGATTGTGTGTCAGAGCAAAAATAAGGCTAGGTATATCTGTGTTCATTCTTTCTTAGTTACTTCTGCTATTTAAGCACTTCAATGATTTCTCAATCATTTTGTGGTTTTTTTTAGAGGCAGGAAAATACTGCTTTTGCCCTGAAATGTAATTTTTTCATACACATTTTTGAGTATTAAAAGCTATATACATAACAATTTTACAGAAAAACTGGAAGATGTTTTTGTAATTACAGTTGATATAAATAATGGTCTGAAAATAGGAAAGCATAAGATTGTTAGACTATAAACTAACTTTCAGTATTCTAATAGCAAATAAGTGTAGATGCAGATAATTTAAACTTATATTTCTGATGTGATAGCAGTTACAATTTTTGAGAAGTGCAGGGCATAACATACAGATAAAAAAGTTAAAAATCAGATTTTCAGGTAAAACCAAAGCATCCTAAGTATCTCTGGAAAATCACTACTGTTCTGGTGGCCATGTGAGCTCAGAGAGACATTGGAAGGGAGGTGGATTCATGGCTGGCCTTGTCACCCGCTGCCTTTTCCACAAGTTCAACTTGGCAGGCTTTGTAAAGCTGCAGCTAATGTGGGTCGATGGGCTCATGGGCTGATGGGGTTGGTTTTTTCTTGTAATTTCTGGGCTTTTCCTGCCAGGCAGAGGCTGAGAGGATCCCACTGCTGCTTTGCGTAGGCCGAGTAGATGTCAGCCTTTGGCAATAAATTCCTTCTGTTTTGTCATCTTTAACTTGTTAGCTTTTGCTGACTTTTTTTTTTAACTGTCATTCGATACAGTAACAGCTCTGTCAGAGATATTCCCTAACTGATTCCTTTAGATTAAATATTCAGATTTGAAAGTTGTTTTGCAAGCATAATACAATCCCTGTCTGTGAGCTCATTTATAGCATCTTTATTCCCGCATGCGAATAAAGGATAAGAAGCTTTTTAAGAAATGGTCTTCCCACGGTGGAAACTTGTTTTTTCTCCTTGGTTCTGCCTGCATTTTAATTGCTGCTTGCTCAAAAAATGACCTTGAAAATAGGTCAATGTCCACTACCTTCTTTATTGTATTTCTCTAACTTCTATTTGCTGAAAGTCTGAGAGGACAGTGCCGAACTGCTGGTAATTCAAACTAACTTCTCTAGTTTGGATTTGATTCTTTGATTATTTTTTTCTTGTGGACCTGATGAAGCAAGAAGATTTTAATAGCAAAATCCTAACTCTGCAAATCAGTGGGGTAGGTCTTGCTGACTCCAAAGAAAGGTTGGAATTCAGTCATTGAGCATAAATGCGAATTGGAGCTGTCACTGATGGTCACTTAGATTAGTATTGATTGTTTTTATTAAGGTTTTTGAAAGCATGACTGGAATTTTGCCTTCTGTCACAAAACCCTAAGAAGTGTGTAAGGAAATGTTTGCATGGCAAGGAGAGGAAAAAAGTCCAGTAGCAACTGAGACATCCAGTACAATTTGATTGTGGCTGGGTGCAGCCTTGTCAGGGAGGTCTGGAGCAGGGGTCCAAGTTCTCCCTCATTTTTTGTGTGGCTGCTGGCAGAGTGAGCTTTGCAGCCAGGGCACAAGGTGTTGGCCAGGCTGGGTGCCTGGGAGGATGGCAGCCTGGGGAGCCTGACTGCACCTCTGATGCTCCCTACCCAGGCAGAGCTGCTGCCAGGCTGGATGGAGCCCAGCCATGCTTCACTGACTCCCCCGGGTTATCCCAGAGCCATCTAGGGGTATCCAGACAGTGAGTGAATTGAGGGAGAGTCTAGCACCAGCAGTGGGCCTGTACTTGAAAAACCAGTTAACTGAATTCCACCTTTCCTGTTTCTGGCTGTTCCTTTACAGAAATGAGAAATCGAGCTCCTGAAAGTGCTTCACTGCTGATGAAACTGTGGAAAAAAGTCCACTGGCTTTTCTTGTCTAGTTTTAATTCAAATGCCTGAGTAGCCTAATGTGTGTTTTGTTATTCTGCATGGCCCAGCATTCATATATTGTACTTTCCTTTACAGTGCTGTCTTTTGTGCCTATCTTACACTGCTTTAGGAGAGGAGGGCAGAAAAGGCTTGTAACTGTGTGCCAATGCCTCTGATGATTAGGTTGTTCCTATTTTATTGGCTGAGAAGGGCTAGATAACAGAAGTTTGACGTGAAGGTTCTTTGAATTGTCAAGATCTGTGGCAACCCTGTGGTTTAAATTAGGGTTGTGAAATAGATGCTGTTGAAATTTCTAGGATTCCTTTTATTTACTTGAGCTTGTAGTATCTCAAATGTGTGCTCTATGCCTTCTACTAGAAAACACCCTTTAAATTATGCTGAAGAGATAAAAATTCTGATGGGAAAATGAAGGATCAAATCAACTTCACTGACTTTGGGAGAGTTGCTGTGGATTTACGTTACATCTACTGACAGTTCTTCATTCTTTCAATAGTTGCTAACTAATACTTTCATTTTGTGTGTCTCTTTTTAAATTACCAAAGTAATTCAATTTGTTCTTATGTGATAATATATCTCTTAAAGGATAAAGAAAGAAGTTTGTATCAATAGAAAGTAAGTCTTCTATGTGTTGCCATGATTTTTTTACTATAATTGGGTTAGTTAGATATTACCAGTAAATATCACTAAGACTTGATCAGAATTTTAGAAACCATGCACTTTTTTGCTAATGCAAAAATGTGAACTTGATACTGAAATTGTCTTTGAACATAAACATGAATTTTAAACTAGAAGATACAGGAATTATGTGCTTGTCAGACCTATCCCAATTTATCTTCCTTGAAGTTGGTTTACAGTGTGTCTGCCAGTGTTCTCCAGAGCAAGTTCATCAGTGCTAAAGGCATGCAGCAAATGCAGAGTCCGTCCCTGGATGACCACTGTTTACTTGGTCACACAGCTTAATTTTGTATATTTGATAATATTGTAATGGGAATATTTCTTATTGAAAAATGATTCCGCAAAGTACAGTGCAGGTTTTCTGTGAAGTGGAGGAGGCAACCCTTGGCAGGCAATGAGAAAGAGATGTATGTGATGGGGTGGGGAACTTCCAGATGAACTGTGTGTTGGCTGAAGGATCTTTCCACAGTGATGAGTGGCAGGATGTGATCTAAAGGCAGTGTTGAAGCAATAGGTACAAATCATGGCTGCTGGAGGACAGCTGTGTTCAGTGGCTGTCTTGGTGTGGGTCAGAGGTTGCCATGCTGATGTTTATCTCCAGTGATGTCATGTTGCTTAGAAACTTCACTGTGCGTACTTGGTGTGGTACTTGATCCTCTGTTGCTGTACTGCCATGGCTAATAGTGGTAATAGACACATCCAAGTTTGGGTGTTCCTGGTAGGCTGAGAATTCTGCAGTAGTGATAGGAAAAGTGGGTAGGAAGGGGATTCTTGGTGGTACAGTGGCAGGGAAGAGGTCAGGATGTTTTCCCCAAGGAGGAAAACCCATTTTGTATACCGCAGAGTACTGGTGATACAGTCTCGCTAAAATTTGAGCAGCCCTCCTTCTCTTTTCTGTTCTTAAGGACAATGGGAAATAAGCTGCCCGCTCTGCAGCTCTGCCGATGTTGTTGCTGCATTTCCCACAGTCATCAGCAAAAGATGTTTGGGGTGTTTCAGGCAGGATCCAACTGTGCCTTGCTATTATTTTAGTGTCACTGTAACATTGCTGAATTTTAAATTAAACTACTTGAACTCTCAGTCTGCTAGAATTTTCCTTAAAAATTGTGCTTTGGGCTGAAATGCATAATTCTTGTTTTCAGGCCAAAGGCAAAATACTTTCAGAACACTTGATTAAAATTCCATGTGACTGGCGGAGTTCTTGAGCATTAATGGCAGTACAGAAGAGAACTTTTAAAAATATTGTTTGCTTTTTCCCCCCTCTTTGTTTTTGGATACTTTAAATTACGTTTTTTAAGGAATTTATCCTGTGTGACACAAATGCCTTTGAATTTCATGAAGGCATTTACTGTAAAATAATAAGAATTTGCACGTGGTGAGAGTTTGAAACAAAAATGTGCAATGGTTGATTTTGCTATTAACGTTTTTAAACAGTTGCAATTTGTGCCTTGTAGAGATTTGTTAATCTGTGTGCCTGGAGACCAGCAGATGTAAGACCAACAAAGCATGGTAATCTGCAGTTTTACTTTGTTGCCTGGAGTAAAATGCGTAGGAAAACAAAGTAGAAGGATGTATTCTACTTCTTACAAAGAGCAGAAAGCCACCTCCATAGCATGTTGAACAGTTGGTTACTACTGAAATAAAAAAAAAAAAAAACAACAAACCCACAACCCGACAGGTTTTTCCCAATTAACCTTAGGTCTCAGAGATTGCTAAATCTTGTCAGCAGAGATAAGGGAATGACCAAGTTTTGCATGTCTTTGGGGTTACACAGTTGCAAATCCTTTCAGGTCCATTCAAGCTGGAGGAAATGTGCTTCCTTCTACCCAGGAAGATCTGGCGGTGATGCAGGGCTGTATGTGCCTTGATAAAGGCTTTGTGCCTGTTGGAATGAAAACATTTTTCTTCCGTGTAGGAAAACAGGAGAACTGGTAGTTCTGAGATGCCAAAACCTCTTCAACTTGAAATAGCTTTTGTTACTAAATGGAAAAATTCCACTGAATTTAAGGAGAAATTTCGCTTCATCTAATGTAGCTGCCATTTCTAAAATAAAGGAAGTGACAAATCTTTTAAATTAAGAAAGTGAAATAAATTCTGGGTTTGTGTACAGCTAGTTAACAACAAGCTTTCACTAAGTGAAAAACAAATTTCAGAGTTCCTTTGTAGTGCACCTACTTCATTTATGATCAGAAGGTGATGCCAACTGACTCAAGGGCATTTCTCAGTGTTTTAACCTTCTTAATGTTCACACAGGGCAAAAAGTAATAACATTTTGTCTGCGATACTGAGTCACAGTACTGAAGTGAGTGGGACTTCTAAACCTTTAAAGTTCTTCTCAAGCTCAGGTCTCCTAGAATTTCCAAGTGATAAATGAAAATTTAGAATCAGAAGAGGGCTAACAGATACTTGGGTCATAACCTCCTTTTTATTATAATGAATGATTTGGTGTGCAGCCTAAAGCTGCACATTTATGCATGCAAATTTAATTAGGATTAAACCCAAGAGGATTTTCATTTACAAGTAAGACAGTTGCTTCAGGTTGAAAACTGGTGATAGAAAAGAAGTTCATGGGGAGATATTATTCAAGGAGTCATATTAAGTGGCAGTGGGGGAAGTCTACTTTGGATCCTACATCAATAAGAACAAAAATGTTTAGTTTTGTTGATATTGGAGCACATCGTAAGTGACATGTGACTGAGTTCCCTAGTCTTTGACATGCCAGTCACACTTCCAGTACTTTTGCTATGTTGCTCTAAGCTAATACTGTGTCTTAGGCAGCATAGAAGCAAAACTGACAAGACACTGAAGTCTTTAATAGCTGTGGCTTGTATTTACTTCAGGTTTGAGCAAAGATTGTTCCCAACTGATGACTTCCAAAAAAAAGCTAGTGTAATGCTAAAAGAACAACCCCCAAACCAACAGGCACAATGATTCAGACTCCTCAACATGTAGAAAAAGCTTTGGGTGAACAAGAAAGAACTAATTTCATGGTCTGGCAGGTTTGTTGTTCCTTGGCAGCCTGCCCATCTGTCAACTTTTGGCTCTTTTGCTTTGGTGTAAATGCTGTGACAATTTCTGGGGAGATTCTTGAACTGGCCAGCAGCATACAAAAAATCAATACTTGCAAGACATGACTTGACAGAAGAAATATTGATTATGCTTTGGAAATGCATGATAGAATACTCACAAGTTACTTACCTTTCATATCAAATTGTTCTGTCTGATGCTGAAAACTAGCATGAAAGCTAGGTTTCTTTTTGTTCTGCTACTCCGTAGCTTGTTCTGATTGAAATATGCAGTAGGTTACTGCAAATATTGAAGGTATTAGAAATTTCTGTGATAGATTTTATTTATCCCCAGGAACTTAATTTTCCTTTTTTCTCAAATCTCTGAAATCTGTGAAAGGACCAAGCCATAATACTGGAAACAGCATTCAGGGCTTGGATGTAAGCTGTTCAACCTATTGAATTCACCAGTGTTTTCTGTGCTCAGGTGTCGCCCTGAATTTTGCAGTCTTTCTATGTTTTCATTCTTGTAGTAGAATTTCCCAGGCACTTTACTGTAAGCATCAGGCATGTTTACCTACCAATATCTATTATTATCATTCTTTTTGTTAGGTGGAGAATTATGATAGACTTTTGATCTGACCAGTGTCATGGAGAGGTGGTAACCCCATCCTCCAATCCATGGTTGTCTCTAAAAAGATATATAACTGACAAAATAAAGGGCCGGGCCGGTCTTCTTCCTCCTTCTTCCTTCTTCTTGCCCTACCTTGGCCCTTCTTGCTCTCTCTCTCTTTTGGCCCAGGCCTTATCCTGACAGAATGGTGTCTGCGTGGTCCTTTCGTGTCTGAATACGACACTCAGGCTGTCAAAGATGATGCTCTCTCCTTTGGGAAACAAGGTAGCTCATTTGTAGGAATGTTTGGTTGGGGCTGAAAAGCTCAAACTTCTTCAGTTTTAAGCATTTGCTCCCTGACCATGTCTTTGCCTCCTTATTCTCTCTACTTCCAGTTTAAGTACATGTGTTGAGACAGTCTCTGTGATCTACATCTGTGTTTGCAAGCTGAGCATGAACAGACTCAGAAGGTGGGACATGGTGAAATTTGTACCAGCTAACTTGTTAATGCTTAGCTTTCTAATCGAACTGATAATACTCGTTTAGACTGAGTACTAACACACAAAAAAACCCTAACCCGTTTGTGGTATTAAAAATGCAGTTGTTTGTGTAAGCAAACACTAGTTACTGTATAACTGAGAGGACAAGCTTCAATTTCTTCTGCAGATGTATTAGTATTACTTGGCTTTCCTTTTTCTAAACGTTTAATCTGTAAGTCTGGGATTTCTTTGTTGGGGACATTTTTTACTGAGTTTGATATTTCCGTAATTTTATTTGCTTTCCTTGATACTGCTGTTCCCAATAGCGTATATTGGGAAATTTAGCATCTTGTAATGAACACTTAACTGGGACATGTTGCTTTCTTTGCTCTTTGTCTTAGTTTTCCAATGCATTTGTATATAGCATGCTTCATACACTTTGAAATTTAATATTTTTTTAGAGCTCAGGTTTTCTGCCCTCCTTTGGAAAAGAAAAAGCAGGTTATTTTTTAAACTTATTCAAATTCTGTTACGTTGGGCCCATCAACCTGGCTATATGCTGGTGTTTGGGAATTTTAAGGAAGACATGCAAGTTATGCCAGACACTTGCTCTTTAACCTTCACAAACTATATTGAGGAAACTAGTTGTGGGAGAATAGTACAGCTGGTATTCATTCTTGAATGAGTAAACTTTTTCCTACTTTGTTTGCAGTTTGAGTTTGACAGAATTTTATTAATTTGTAATAAAAGGCTAAGTGTTGTAACTTTATTAATTTGCAGTGTTGTAATTATTTTCAATACATTTCTGAGCACTGAATGGTGATTAGCACATCATCTAGCCTAAGGCAGGCCCTGGTAGGTAAAAGGCTTTTGCTGTAGTACCCTGTCTGCATTATTATGGTGCTCATTAATAATGCCGAGTGCACATAAGCAACTGCAGAAAAAAATATTTGGCAGAGAAGGCTTTGCCATTTAGCAGAAGGGGCAAGATTTCATCCTCTGTAGCTTGTTTGTGCTCTAACAGCTTGCAGAGTTCAAACAGAATGTTTATTGCTACATTAACTGCTGTAATGAATTTTTTTTGTCGTCCTTTTTTCTGGTGCTCCAGTTGCATTGTTTAAGTGTGATTTGCAAAAGCTTTACTGGATCAGAGTTTTAAAATAATCAGCAGACTGTTGTGAAAGCAAGTGGTTGAGTGTTCAGCAAATGGCTGTAATGTAATCTGTTTTCCAGATAACCTGAGCTCATCCCAGGCTCTGAGGTGGAGTATACTTCTTTTCCATGAGTGACCAGGCTCTGCAGTACAACGGACCACGATCTTTTACTTACCATTGGTGTGCAATGCAAACAGAACAGTGGTATCTGGAAAAAAATACTAAACTTATTCTCCCGTGTTTTAACAAAACTTGAAGAATTTATGGAGTTATTCTACTCCAGTTGGTGCTGATGAGGTCTGAGAATCCACGCTTGGAAAAATGCAAACTGCCAGGAACCCAGAAGGATAAGAAGTTTAGAAAATGGACTGTGGAAAGATTGAGAGGGTTGTTTACATAGTCTGGAAAAGGGTGTGTGATAACAGCCTTTCAGATAAACAAAAGTTGTAATCAAGATCATGACTGATGATGAATGCAGCAAAGAGGACTGAAAATTTGTGACTTTTAAATGATAAAGTGCCAGATTAGACTTGTCAGGGATGTTGAGGAGTACCCCTCATTGGAAGCTCTTGAGAACAGACTAACTTAGTATGTTCTTACATCCAAAGCTGCTTAAATTAAATAAATGTAGTCTTCAACAGGTAGCATTTCTGTGACTGACACATTAGTCAGTGTTGCTCTACAGTATGAGAAGAAATAGAGAACAGGTTTTAAGAGAAAATAGTGTTCTGTCAAGGTAGAGGTTTCTTTTTAATCTGAAGTAGTTTTATCTATACATTGCAAATTAAAGTTTGCAGATGTTCCACTAAAAAACCCCATACTCCTTAGTTAAATCCTGTAAACTTGATGTTTTGCTAGCAGAAATTCTCCTCTCTGTAGAGCTACAGAAAAAGGAGTGATCAGTTTTCAAAATTTCTGACTAGTGGCTTGCTACCTAAGCTTATTGTTTAAATTGTGGTGAAGCTTTCAGCTCTTCAAGTGCCTTAATGCTGCAGCTAACATAGTCTTAGGCAACATCTCCACAAAGTGGATTATAAGGCAAGTTCAGTGTTACACTCCACATTTCTTGCTGACTGTAAGAACAGAGAATTAGTACCTTAGTTCGCATAGTTAGAAGTTACCAATTTCAGCCCATTTGTTTCAGGGAAACCAGCCTAGATATTTGATGTGATTACAGGGTAGGATTCTGATGAAAGTGTATAGAGAAGGTTAAGCTAGGGACGCTTGCTGGTGAAATACAATGAGGGTAAATCTATTGAGCAGGCTAGGAATCGGAACCCAAGCCTGATAGGTCCAAGGCTTTTATTTAATAAACTCATTTAATCCAAAACTTGAATAAGACAGAACAACTAAATCAAATCTGTGCTCTTGAAAACTGTCTGAGAATGTTATTAAGAATGTGACCTCAGCTTCTGCAGTGTAATGCTGTTACATATTTTATGCATTCAAATACTGTGACATTTTATTACGTTTTGTCTTTAGTCCATTCTGTCCTCCTGAAGTGGATCGAACTATTCTGAACAACTGTCACTGTGTACTCTGTAAATGTTTTCAGTAAATGGAGAATCCATTGCTTCTGAGCAAACTTCAGCATTGCTGGCTTGTTGTGAGCTGCTGATTGCCCTAACATTTTTAAAAATGCAAACTTGCAAATGAGATTAGACCCCTTCAAGTATTTCTGTGTTCTGAAGAATGACACAATAAAAGCTCATTGTTACTGAACACATCAGCTCTTTATGTCTTTTAAGTCAGATCTACTTTGTGCACTTTCGAAATACTGCTTTATTGCACTCAGCACAAAAAAAGCCAAAATACTTAAAGAGAAATCAGGCTGTTGGCATCGCTGAATGTCTCAATGTTGCTCACTGAAGTCTGGTTTAGTGTCTTCATTGTATACACTAATGAACAATCCAGATAACTTTCTGGACTCAGTTCTTGGCTTGCTTTGCATAATCTTTTGTGTTCATTTCCCAAAAGTTTGTTGTCTTTGAAAAAAACCCCATCAAGCACCTCCCTAATTTAATTAGCTTTCAAGAAGTATCATACAGATCAGTGAATCTGGATTCAGAAGAAAGCTGTGTTAATGTGGCCTTACTGTAAGAGTTTTGCCATCCTTACTGTGCTGATTTGGATACCAAAATGTATTATCTTTATTGTGCTTATTGAACATATACGATGATGTAGTGAAGTCCATGTAAGGCAGAACTCTCCTGTGTGTCCTTCTGTTTGTACAACTGTGTTTGTAAAAGAAATTATTTTTATCAGCTATGCCTCTGCAAGGAAGATTTTTACTCTGGGTCTGTCTCGCTTTCTTCACATTCCATCTGTAAAAAGTAGTTTTACCCTGTCTCTCATACTGTGAAAATTCATACAGTTAAACATGGTCAAAAACACAGATCATGCATGCATTTTGCTGAAGTTCACAAATTCACTTATCTTCTACCCAAAACAGAACAGTGATGAAAATACTATTAATCTTCTGATTGAAAGAATCATTAATCAAAAAAAGAAAGTGGGGTTTCATTCAGATCAAGCTGTACAAAATGCAGCCAAGGGTCCTACATGGAGAAAACCTAAATAGAAGGAAGGGAAAAAAATAGGTCTAAAAAACCTTTGATAGATGGCACACAAATTCATGTTATTTCCATATTTGCATTTAGTAATGGATATGTGCTCTGGGCTGAGCATGGAGAATAAGTCTAATGTTGTTGGACTGCACTGATGCTGCTTTACATACATGCTCAGGATATCTGAGCTAGACAAAATGCTCAATAAATCTATGTAGGCCAGACCCATTGCATGAGTACTATGGAATAATTATAAGTACTACAATCTGCTCAGGAGCAGTGAATCAGGTGTATCCAGAATGAAGCAACAGCTATGCACTGGCCACAGGTGGAGTTGCCAGAACCCTGGCCATGTCCCAAATCCTTGAAATGCTTCTTGGTGAGAACTTCAGGGTGCTTGGTAGTCTATATACATTATAACAAAGTAAAAGCTTACAAACCCACAAAGAATTAACTTGAGTCTCTGGCTCAGATGATGATATTTACATCGGCAACAAGGAGCGTGAGAGGACTTCTGTATAACCTAGTTTAAAGCAGAATAATTCCCCAGGAAATGTAGGCTGTATGCTTGGCCATTAACTTTACAATAGAGGGATAGCTGTCCTGGCTAGAGATGCCTTTTACTTAGGCAATCCATGATGACCTGTGAGAATTATCAGTACTTTGAACCTGCCCCAGGAAGCTGCATGCTCTACCTGTCCCTGTTCATTTTGAAGAATCAGAGTCGATAGGCGTACTGAAGCACATAAAATAGAAATTGCCTCATCTACCTTAAAGCTCTTTGCCTGTCTTCTTTTTCCCTGGCATACTGCATGCTGACCAACTGTTCATCATTTAAAAATGTTACAACTGGCTTCATTATGAACAAGCCTTTTTCCTGAGTTTTGCTGAAACACTAATGCTGTGTCCTTCGCCATTAAGTTCTGCCTGCTGAGCTGTGCATACAACACATCCATCTAACCTCTGAATTACTTCTTGTCTTTTCCTGAAGGATTGAACATTGTAGAGTGTGGATGTGACAAATTCTGCCCTATCCACATTGCAGGTCACCTTACTAGGGATGTAATTCCCTCCACTTCCTCTGAGTTTGGGGTGTTTTGTCTCTGTGGGAAAGCTCTGAATGACATAATTCTGACAGTACCCACTCAGATTTTCAGTTCTCCCTTGCTGAGTTTTAGTCATGCATCTGGCTAAAACCAAGTCCTCACCAATGAGAGCAACTTGCTTGAACATCTAATGAAAACATTGTACTCTGCTTTTGTGCTGAGCTGTAGTGAACCCATTGTTATTTTTTCTGAAGGTCAAATTAACATCTATACACTTCATTTTCTGGCACTGGGGTGTGTGAGAATCCCTGTTTTGAGGCAAATGAGCATCAGAGTGGCTGGTAAAAAATGAAAGTGTTCACCTCACCATGAAAAGTACTGGCCAGCAGTTAGAAGTAAATGAGTTTAATTTAAATTTTCTTCCAGCTTTTCTCAGGACCACCACAGTCTCTTGCAAAATGCTGAGCAGTAATTCCCAAACAGAGATGGGTCTGATGGTGGAAGTAGCAAGCACTTAAGTGCAAAGTTAGCTGCAAGGTGCTTTTACAAATAAAATATAGTCAATCAGACTAGATTAGTGAGCTGAGAAGTCTAGTGCTGGATTTGGTACAGATCCATATGCATCTGTTGCCATCTCTCAAGGCTGGCTCAAAACTGCATTTGCCTAGTGTGATAATGGAGCCTGATAGCTCAGCAGTGATACAGACTACCAGTGATGGTTTTGCATGGAGTACTTGCCTTCCTTCTAGTGGGAATAATATCATAATTCCCATTCAATCTATCATATGTGCTGCACTTCAGATAGAAAGCTGTGAAAGTTAAATGGATGAAAGGTCTAGAGGGTAAGTCCTAGGAGGAGTGATTGAGAGGGCTGGGGTTGTTTAGCCTGGAGGAAGGAAGGCTCAAGAGAGGCTTTTGTCACTCTCTACAACTACCTGAAAAGTAGGGTGTAGCCAGGTGGGGCTCACCAGGGTACACCAGCCTCTTCTCCCAGGCAACAAGCAATAGGATGAAAGGACATAGCCTTAAGCTGTGCCAGGAGAGATTCAGGTTTGACATCAGGAGGAATTTCTTCATGGGAAGAGTTGTTACACATTGGAATGGACTGCACAGGGAAGTGGTGGAGTCACCATCCCTGGAGGTGTTCAAGAAATGACTGGATGTGGCACTTGGTGCCATGGTCTAGTTGACAGTGTGCTAATCAGTCAAAGGTTGGACTCGATGATCTCAGGGGTCCTTTCCTAAGGACTAAAAGATGCCGTGATGTCCTTAAAAATGCAAATACCATTTGCTTAAGGCTCAGTTTAATGACATGTGGTATCTTCTGATGGAGTTTTATGTCTGTTAGGGCCACTTGCATTTCACACCAGGATATGATGACAGTCACCTGCTTCTCTGTAAATGGATCATTTAAGTGACTGATTCTGTGGTTGCTCATCTTTATCATACCTACTGTTTCCTACAAGGCATAAAAATATATCTTACCAGATGTTTGGTTTTCTGGTTTTTGGGGGGTGGAGAAGTGAGGGAGAAAGCAAGTTGCAGAGCAGCATCTAAGAGCTTTTGAACTTATAATTCTGAGTACCCATCTTTTCTTAGCAAAAGAACAAAGAGGAACAATGTTCTTTGAAGATGCAACTCACTTGTTTGAAATTTGCCTTTTTCCCATTACTATTGAATTTCAAGTATAGCACATAATAAATCATCTCCTACACTATTCTTGATCTTCCCTGAAATCAGTGGCTCCACCTCTGCAGTTTGCCTTAAAATTTAATTGAGGTAAAGAGATTCAGAGATGAACATAACCAGCTAGGATTTGAAGAGTTGCAGTACTTTGCAGGACAAAGCTAACAACCTCTTGCTTTTTATTAGGATCCTGGAGCAAAACTCCAGGGCAACTCACTTGAATTGAAGTGCTCTTTTTTATCTGGGACCCAGAGAACTCATCATAAGATAGCTTTGCTATTCCTTTGGCACAAGTCTGTTGACTGAAGGTTATTGGAGGCAAATTTTTTCACTGTAGCAAATGATGTTGGAAAGAAATGGCAGGACTACTGTGTAATGTGAGTGAAGGTAATGGGTGACCTGGGAAGTACTGGATATCTCTTGAAGATAGGCTCGTAGACCCCTGCATGAACAGTAATGAATACTGAATAAGAAAAAAATTCTTACATCATTGCAGAGTAGTATTAAAAAAAGAAACCCTCTTCCACCACTGAACTTTCTTGTCCAGTAGGAAAACAGAGGGCAGCATTTCTTCTTTGCCTCCAGCTTTACATCTGGAGCTGCTCTGCACATGAACTGCACGAGGTGAGAGAAGCCTGTGCAGAAAACATCTTACTGGCAGAAGAGCCTCACTGGAGTGGTCAGTAGGATGTCTTCAGCATTCTCATCTGCATCAGGTTTAGCTATAATGAGAACAAGGCGTCTGACCTAGTCTGGATTTAACATAAATGAAGTCAGGATTCAAAAAAATTAAAAAGCTCCATCTCCCTACTATTGAATTTCAAGTATAGCACAATTGAAAACACACTGTTTGTTATTCATACTGTGGTGCAAAGTGTTAGGATTTGGCCAAATTTTCAATAGCTGAAGGCAAGTCTTAAATAACACTGAAACTTTTCTCCAGGCTTTCTAGGGTAATGCAATTACTGGGCAAAGACACTTTAAAGGAATATTGAATGTAGCCTTGTTGAGATCACAGAATCACAGAATTGTCAGGGTTGGAAGGGACCTCTGGAGATCATCTGGTCCAACCCCCCTGCCAAGGCAGGGTCACCTAGAGCAGGTGACACAGGGACTTGTTCAGGTGTGTTTTCAATGTCTTCAGAGAGGGAGACTCAATGACTTCCCTGGGCAGCCTGTTCCAGTGCTCTGCCACCATCAATGTAAAGTAGTTCTTCCTCATGTTGAGGTGAAACTTCTGTTTTAGTTAATGGCCATTGCTCCTTGTCCTGTTGCTAAACAGCACTAAAAAGAGCCTGGAACCATCCTCTTGGCACCCACCTTTGAGATATTTATATGCATAAACAGCTAAGGAAAGCAAAACTTTAATATTGCAGTCTGTTTTGATGTATATGGTAGATAATGAAGTAAAAGAATTCATAGAGTTTTACTAGTGAAAAAGGCATATATTTTGACAAATATGGCTTGATTTTAACTTTTTTTCAGATTTCATTTTAACAGAAGAAAAATGTGATTTTAATACCTTAGTATTGCAACACCAGCAATTCCTGCGGTATTTTTAATGTGCCATACCAAGCCTCTAGCTTTGATTTTAGCCCACTGGGTTTAGTCTCTAAAGACAGGACTCCTCTTTCCAAAATTGTTTCTTATTCAGAGTTGCTTTTGAGTGGAAATGGAGTATCTCTTACACCATAACCATGCAAGAAATAGAAGCTTTTTAGCTCATGAGGGACAGCTGGAAGCGGATCACAACATTGCTGAGAAGCTGTGTTTAATTTCTGTCACATACAGTATTCTTGAAATTTTATCAGTAGCCTTCAAACTGAAGTAAAACTTTACTCCTTTTAGAAAAAGCAAAAGATTCCTGGTCTGGTAGCAGTAATCTTGAAACTTAGTCTGTTGTTACATTACTCCAGTGCATAAGAGCAAAACTATTTGCAAGTACAGTGAAGTGTTTGTGTAAAGATTAATAAGTGGCAAGCAAAATATCCCTTAGACTTTACAGAGACTGCAGAAAAAGCCTGTAGCAAAGGTCTAAAGTTCAGTCCTTAAATCTTTCAAGTCTGAAGTGTCCTGTTCAGGCCAGTGGTGTTGCTGCTGCAAAGAGCTCACGTTAAATGCCGTTTTCCGCACCAGCTGGGTGCGTGCTCTACAATCCCTCTTTGATTCTGGCAGTGGGCCACTTGCCCCCAGGTTTTGATTAATTCACAATGCAAGGGAAGGTTTAGTAACTGGGAGAGTTGGCTTGCAAACTCTAGTGTTCCTCAGCATAAAGCATCCAGATGCGGAGTGAAATAACAGGGATACTGCTGTCAGGGTGCCAGCTTTGCATGCCTTATGATGTGGCTGATAAACATTATTTCTTTCAAGGCCTGTTCCCTGCCATTTTGAACCTGGCCAGCAATGCTCACATCTCTACCAATGCCACCTGCGGGGAGAAGGGACCGGAGATGTTCTGCAAACTGGTGGAGCACGTCCCCGGACGGCCCCTGCGCAATGCCCAGTGCCGTGTCTGTGACCGTCACAGTGCCAATCCCAAAGGCAAGCTTCATGTGTTTTGGATTTTGTTTGTTTCGTGGGTTTGTGTCTTTTTTTTAACCCTCCCCCTTGAACACAGAGTGTATTGGAGTGAAATATGTTTTAGTTTTAGTCTGTCTGCTATGTGAGTGCAATTACCTTGGAGCAAAGTGCTGGAGAAAGTCTGAGCACTGTGTATCACCACTGAGCACAGCAAAGTCCAGTGACAGCCTTTTTGTCTGGGGGCAGATTTCAGCTTTTACCTCTTTATGACAGGAAGAGATTGTGCTCCATGTGAAATAAATGTGCTGGGTCAGAAAAATTCAGTAAGATTTGTTTTCAAGAGATGTTTAATTATTTTGCTTTGAAACAGAGCAGCACCCAATTTCCAGTGCAATCGATGGTACCAATAACTGGTGGCAGAGTCCCAGCATTCAGAATGGAAGGCAATACCACTGGGTCACCATCACCTTGGATTTAAGGCAGGTGAGTAACATTTACGTGAGTGTCATTAAATGGATATAGGATACAAGCCAATACAATTAAATGCAGCTCCTCTGTGTTTAGATGGTAGGCTATGTAGCAGTCAACTGTTTGATAGCATTTTAGTAACATATGGATAGTTAAAAGTTAATATGAACTTCTTTTAAATAGATGCGGTTTTCAATTTTTGTTCTAGAGCATCTTGAAGATTTCATTCCTGTCAGACTGGAATGGAAGTGACTTATGGCACAGTAACAATTGTGTTTGTGTGGATGAGAGTAAAAACTCTCATCCATGTTTTTTCGTGGTAACCAGTTCCATCTGTACTAATTCCTTTGTCTTGGTAACTTTCCTCTGCTTCACCCTTCTGTCTTCCTCACCCTTCTGTCTTTTCCCCAGCAGTCCTATGTTACTCTTTTTCCTTCACCTTTTATTTCTTAAAATTTACCTGAAGTCCATGTTTTCAAGGACTTATTTTTAAACAGCAGTATTTCCGGGTATTGGCCAAAGCACACATTTTATGTGAGGATGCATCTGACTGATTCTGATCACCATATTGTTTTCTTCTTGGAAGAAAACACTGGGAAGCAATGTTCTAAACTATATCTTCTAAGAAATTTTGCTGTCAGCTGTTCTGCAGAGTTAGGGTTTGTATTCCTGAAGCAGTAATTTGTGACCCTGGAGAGCCTGGAACTGTCTGGGCAAAAGTTGGTTCTTTTGTTTTGGCCACTCTGTATGGCCCAACTTGGAGGGATTTATCATTCTTAGACAGGAGGCTGCTAAACTGTAGGGAGCATTTGCTAATTTATTAGTTCCCCTGTTAGACATACGAGAATCAGAAGTCTCCTACCCTGCTCCAAGAAAGGACAAAATAATTGGTGAAAAAATATTTTTCTTGGCTTTTTCTTCTTGTTTTGCATTGAACAGATCTATGTGCTGGCCTACCTAAGTTGTTTGAAAATCATAGCTCAACAATTTCTTATTAATATGGGGGTGCTTCCAAACTCTGGAAGAAGAAGTTTTATTACTTACTAAAAAATGCATACTTGAGGTGTAGAATTGGTAAGAAGCTTTTGCAGGATCTGTAGATCCTGCTTGAAAGATATTTTAAAGATTAAAACAGAAGGTTTGACTTTGATGTTTTCAAATAAAGCAAAGGTTAAGCAAGTGCCTAATTTGCTCTTTAATTAGAAAGCAGAACTGTTAGGAAAATAATCGCAGGGTGTCTTTTGTCAGTGACAGAAGGTTTGGATAGGATTTTCTTGTTGTTTGAAGAATTAGCTTTGTGTTTGGTTTGTAAATGGACAAACAGGAAGGAAAAATGAAGGAGGAGGGGATGCCTTAGTTTTTATCGTCCTAGAACAATTTCACTTTGGAAACAGACCAGCTGAGCTGCCCTCTGAATCTTTTATTCTCCAGTCACAGTGCTGTTGATGTTTCAACAAATACATATCTTTCCTCTCCTGACCCACGCTCAGTTTCACTAATTCGATTTGAAAAGTTTCCCCTAAGGGGCCTTTCTTCTGTGTTTTCCCTAGAGAGTTTGAGAGAGAGAAGGCATCTAGGGCTATGCAAACTGAATGTAAATTACTGCTCTGTGAGAAAGGATTTGGTTAATAGAGATTGCTTGAAGTCAGTGAGTTATTAGAGCTGACTTGGTGTGCTTACTTTAAGCGAGTCAGCACAAGTAAAGAAAGCACAAATGCAAAGCATATGAAGGACCTTAGTGGTTTTAGTAATTGTTTACTTCATATATTTGTTTCAGAATGAGTTAAAATAGTCTTCTGGAATCTGTAAAAATATTTCTGAAAGTCAGTACCTGTGTTCAGTATAACTTTGGCATTGGTACTTCTTTTTCTTTTTAAATTTCAAGCTTTGTGCGTTAAATCCATCAAGTACCATATTAAAGTAAACAAGTCCTACAACTTTCCTTGCCAGAGTATAGAATATATTCACACCTTTTTGTGATGTGAATAATGACCATCTGGTCATTATTTATGGGGGGTTTTTTGCAATTATCAGAAGTTCTGGGACTAAGAGGAATTGATTGTTTCTTGGGATTATTACCAATGTACGGTTTATGTAAGATGTAATCCAAGCAGTTGGGTTGGTAAGTGCTGAAACATACCCTTGGCTGGCAAATATGGGGAAGATTCTCTTAGCTGGTGAACACCAACTCCACTCCACTTTCCCTAGGTGAACCTCTATGACTGTATTCATCTCTTGGCTCCAAGTTGAAGGGAATAGAGTATATTCTTTCAGCTAATATTCTACCTTGTACTTAGCCTATGTAGTCTAAAACCAGCTGTACTAAAGAGTAGTTTGATGAGATGTCAATAAGAAAAGAGGGCTGGCTACTAAAAGCAGTATAGAAATTGCTCGTTTTATCTTTCTCTTTTGCAGAATCTGTGCTATTTATAGCTAATATAGCATTTTATAAGGTAAGTGCTTATGTCATGATTTTGTAGCTCATATACATCATGACAACGAGGTACATTTATTCTAGTGTGCCTTTCAGTCTTTCCAGGATCCAGACGTATGATAGTATTTCCTTCCCACACCCCACACCGCTGCCTCCTCCTCCCCCTTTCCATTAAATATATGGCAGTGATCCAGAACTGGGGAAAGAGTAGTTTAGCAATGAGGTGTAGGATTGATGTACAAGACACTAGGATTTGATTTATGACCCTGTGCTTCCTACACTGGTAGTTCTACAGAAAAAAAATACACAGCAGCAGTTTTCTATAAAAACAGCATTTTTTGCCTGAGTTTTTAAAAACAGCGTGTTTTGCCTGACTCCTCTGGGCAGTTTCAGTGTGAAATTACAATTCTAATAAATCCTGGCTATGATACATTTAAGTGGTGTGATTTAGCAAGCTGTAAAATATTACTCTGTGACACCGTTAAACAAAGACTACTTACCTCACTTTTATTACCATGCTTCGGACTTTAAAGGTATTTAAATGTACTCTGTATCCTTGGTGTAGCAGAAAGGCAGATGTTTGTGTATCAAAAAGTTCTTGAACTGCAAAGCAAGACTAGTTCTTCTTGGAAGACCCATAGTATTAACCTGAGTTGGGAAAACAACTCCACTTCTGATTAGGTCATAGCTCATTAATATTCTATGTGTACTGGATTACCACTCAGAGGCTGATGTAAGAGTAATTTGCAGTTTCTGTTAGTAAAAAAAGTGTTAAAGTAAAAAAGAATGTAACTATTATAATATGATTTTTCCAGAGCTTTCCTCTTGAAATGAACTGACAAGAACAGTTTCTGGTTTCTGTAAAGATACATAGTTTACTGATGTAAAAGAATGCTATTCAGTTGACTTCATGGGACTAATGCTAATTTATTTTATGTAGCAAGCTTCCTTAAAGCCCTTTTGTGGCTTTGTAGAACTGATGATGCAAGATTCAGGGTGTTCATCTGTACATTCTTACAATAACATTCTTGTGTAAAGTGAATTTTCCTTCTATTCCAAATTAATGTTTGCACATAATGAATCAAAATCTTAAAGAAAAGATAATTAATTGTTGTGGTTGTCCTGGATGGTGAAACACCACGACCTTCCCAGAAGCGCCTCCAAGGAAGCCTCTCGGTGCAGCCAGCACACTGCACACACACGTACACACACACCGGGTAGCTGGGGAAACAGTCCAACGAGGAATGAGCAGGAGAGGCCTTCGCATGGGGTTCTGCAGGAGAGACTTTAATGCGTCCGTACTCGAGCCAGGTCTCAGACAAATCCCAGCAGCACAATGGGAGAAACTCTGAGGGTGTATCAGGTAACAAGGGGTGTAGTGGCCAACGGAGCCAACCAGGGAGGCAGAACTGGGGTACATTAACATAACAGAACAGAGCATTCTGGGGGAAGCTTTTCAGTCAACAGAGCTTCTGGGGGAAGCTGGAAAGGAACCTAGGGCTTATCCCACCATAGGACTCCTTTCGTTCCTTGTCCAGCAGGCCCACCGGCCTCCACAATTAATGAGACTAGAAGTTCTGCTGGATTTAGTGTGTTTTGCACTTTTAACATCACAGATTTGTCAGAGCAAATGCTGCAAACAATTGCTAGGTTTCACAGTGTCTAAGAGCCTGAAGCTGTTTTTATCTCTTAAAACGACATTTCTGTGAACAGTATAAGCTGAGATGCATCCCTTCATGTAGTCTTCTGGTCTTTGAGAGTACTCAAGAATAATGCATTTCGTGTTGCTGGATCTGCATTCAGGGAAACAAGGTTTTTAGAAAGTCTAATTAAAGGAGGAATTTCTTGTTTTGTTGGCATTGCAGCTATCAAGAAGAGGTTTTTTAGTACAAGTTTATTTGGCTGATCTTAACAATCAGGATTGAAATGCCTGTAAAATGACACTTTTAATGTATGGCTGCTTGGGAATTGCTAACTTGCTTTGACTTGCCCTTTTTACCCTTGTAGTTCAATAAGGAAATTAGTTCTGAGAAAGTCATACAGTCAAATTACAGTGTACAAATCATTAGCTCTTGCTCAGATTTATCACGTGGCTGGTTGGTGGGCACTGAATGAATGTGGAAAGTGGTAAGAAACTGCCTTTGGTGATAGTCAAGCCTGAAGAACTTGTAAAAGTCAAATTCTGTAAAATATGCTCAAAGGAAAATCAGTTTGCATTACATGGACTTCTTGGCCTATTGTCAGTTGCAGAGGCTGTGGGATATGAGGTCTGCAAAACCCTTACCTACAGACATTCCTTAACACATCCTAATCTGTGAACACTGTGGGCACCTTGGTCCCTTCCTCCAGTTTCATTCCCTTGCTTGGAAACATAATCCGTGAGAATAAAGCTCCTACTGGTAGGTTCTCTTGTGACTTATTGAGTCTGAGAACATTTATACAAAATCCTTAATTTATTTATTTAACCTACATTATTTCAGGGTCTGACAAATTTTCCTGAAGTTGTTGATAGTTATTATCTTGTGAATTTACCTGTGAAGTAAAATGGAATACCTGTGAGCTATGCATGTAAATGGAAGAGTTGAGAGATTTAATTTATGGAGTTGTGCATTAAATTTGTGCACAGTTGCTGTGAAAATGTTAATATTTAACTGGCTTTTCCCTCCACTGCCCCCTCACCAAGGAACTTGATATTTAAAATAAGTTTAACTTGCATATTCTTGTGAATACCTTTTACTGCAGCAGTTAGTTTGTGATGAAGGCTAGCTCATTGTTACTAGTTGGAACTGGATTTAAAACTAGCCACATCAGCTGCAGACTATAACAGGTCTTGAAAAATCTCAGTGTAATCAAAAGTAGATCATTTGTTGTTCAGCCAACTGTGTAATAAGCAGGGAAGCAGTTTAGTTGATGACAGCAAGCAGAGAGGAAAAATAAATAAATAAAGGACATATGAGAGTTTTTGAGGGAGATTTTCTACCATGGTATTTGTAAAAAGTTTGGGTTCCAGTCTTGCATCTTTTAAGCATTTGAGAAAGATTACTGACTTCAAAGGAACTTGGAAGTGCATAGCTGTTTCTGAACCCAGTCAATAAAACTTCTCTAGTTTTAATAGTTTTGTGAAGTTCTCCTCTGTGACGGAGAAAATACCCATACAAGCAACTCCTGACACATGCAAGTGTCTTCAGGTTTTGTGTACTGAAATGATGATACACCAGATTCTGCTTGTGCGTAACTGAGTGTGAAACAGGTATTTAACTCAAATACCACTAACTGTCTCAGTGAAGTCCAGGTTGTGTGTAGGGAATATGGTTGTTTGGCTTGAAGTTTGCCCAAATGATGTACTTTTTTCCTTTAAAACCATGTATTTTGGCTTTTTTTTTTTCAGTTGGAGATTGTTGGCATGATGTAGGTTTTATTTAAATGACAATCTTCTCTTCATGGAAGCTGGATTATGATTCTTGATATTCATTTAACTTTGATCAAATTTTAAGATTATGCAAAACAGCAGAGGACTCACAGACCCCTGAGAAATTTTATTCTAGGACTGTAAGACTGACTAAAGAGTGAGCTGGCTTCTCCTTTTGCTTGCATCTGCTTGCATTGCTGAAATGTCACAGTAAAATCCTCAGTTTCTGTACATTTTCATATTTATTGAAACAACTAGAAATGTTCTGTTTGTATCTGATTGATGTCTAAAAGGATCAAACTGGAATGCCTGTAAAGAAAGTCAGACCAAGTGAATATAATGGTTTAAGTTCTGCCTGATTTTAATAATAAATTGAGATTGTTTTACTTTTTTTAAGATATTATATGTGGTAAATCATTTAAAGATAAGTATCACCATTTTTTTTTTCCTTCTCACATGTGCAAGATCTCCTAATCAAGGCTTTGTTCACTTAAATAATGTTTTGTTTCAAAAGTGGTTTCCTGAATTGCATGCACAATGCAGTTACTATTTATCTTTGTGAGTTTATTTCCCCATTTGGCAAAATCAAAACCTGCTTTCATGTGGCAAGTATTTTTTCTTGCTCTGGCTTTAATCTGTATTGCAAGAAAAAAAACCCAAACCTAAAAATTTAAATGTATAACATATGAAAGAACTTATTGCAGCCAATTGGAGCCCAGCATAGTGTTAATACTGCACAGGCAGACAGGAATTATGATGATAACAGCAGCTGACCAGGCAGTCTGCTCAAGTGGGAATACATTTCTCTGAGATGGTTGAATAATATAGAGCTTTTCTTTCATCTAAATGTGGTTGTTACTCCAGTGTATGTGAAACATTAAACTCCTCTATAGAAGTCTTACGAATTTGTAAACCCAGCCTTTCTGAGTGAGGTGATGTAGCAGGTACTGGGTAAGGGAGGACATGGTGGCTTTGCAGTGAGTGCACTTCAGTGTTTGTGTCTGATGCTGTAGTGAGCTGGGGACCAGTGAAGGTTATCTGGCTTTAAATTACAAGATAATTTAAAAGGTGATATTGACTTAGTTACTGCCCTGCCTGCTCACAGAAGTGCTGAACAGCCCTGTTGTGTGGATGGGGATTTCATTTTGGGTTGTCAGAAAAATAGTCAAGATAGCTGCATAGCTCATATACATCTTAACCTTACTTAAGAATATTAGCTATTTTATCATGCTTATTTTTGTCACATTCAGCTTATTTATCTCTGTGTATTTTTAGCAGTGTCTGTAAGTAGTCTGCTGCTGGAATAACTTCAACACAGGATGAGACTCGAATGCAAAGATTTTTTTATCATAGGAAATAAAAATTTTATCAGAAATGAGAAGATTACATTCCCTGCTAAAGTGTAAAACAAAGAGTTTTTTGGGCTACATCTATAAAAAACACCACAAAAACAACCAACCAAGCACAAAAAAACAAACAAGGAAACTCAACCAAAGCCCAGTTTTTTGAAGCCCTCAGCGGTTCAGAAAAGCTAAACATTTCCCACAGATTGTTACACTCACCTATTCCTGAAATGTGCAGTATAGATACAGATTTCAGCTATTACAGCAGCACAGACTGATGCCCTGGACACAATTACGTGGACCTCTTGTCAAATGTTTGTGCAAAAAATTTATCCAGAGTTACTGTGCCAAATTCTACCCTCTCCCTAGGCAAAACATAAACTGCTTTTAAAATATAAATTTACTACCCAGTTGGCTTCCGGTCATCTTTTACGGTACAGTGAAGTGTTAAAATTTTCTTCTTGCATTTTTTTCAGGTCTTTCAAGTTGCATATGTCATCATCAAAGCTGCTAATGCTCCACGACCTGGAAACTGGATTTTGGAACGCTCCATAGATGGCACGGAGTTCAGACCATGGCAGTATTATGCAATTAGTGATACTGAATGTTTAACTCGTTACAATATTACACCAAGAATTGGGCCGCCAACTTACAAGAGAGATGATGAAGTGATCTGCACCTCCTATTATTCCAGACTAGTTCCCCTGGAACATGGAGAGGTATCTTTGTTTTTGTACTTGCAGTTTGTGATTAAGAACAAGGACTGACAGCAACTTGAAAACATTTGAATTGCAGTTACAGAGTTTATTACCCTCAGCACTACCAGATCGTCTGTTATTCTTCTTTAATAATATTATCTTTACATCACGTACTAGTATAGCAAACTTCTAAATGCTGGGATGAAATATGTCTTTGGCTCTGTGTTCCCATTACTAAACTCTTTGTTCTCTCTTTCCATATAATTTGATGGTAGCAATTAGCTGTGAATTATTAGTTCCTTTATCCTGAAAACCTATAACAGAGGCTCTGTGTTCTGCCAGTTTTTTCATTTAGTAGAGAAAACTCCTGTGTTAGGAACACCTGGTTGTGTGAGATAAAGCTGCAAACACTGTTGAAGTGCTTGGCACAGCTGGAACTCCTAAACAAGCCTTGGCATTGTTTCAAGGATGTAGCATAATTAAAAGGTCTACGAGTTGTGCAGCCTTGCTGTTGATTGTTCTTTCTTTTAACAAACTCCATTCACGGTACTTGTGTAATTTATTACGAAGAGACAGCCACATAATGAAATGATACATTAAAACCAGTGGTTATTCCATCATGAATGCTATAATGTATGACCGTGATAATAAGTGTGGCGTTATCCCATGGAGAATGCTCGTAACTCCTAGCTTCATAGAAATCAATATGTTTTTATTTCTTGATTAAAAAAAAGATTGGACTGTGTGTAGCCATTCACGCAAAATTAAAACTATCAGCAAGAAAAATAGCAGTGTAATTCAGTAGTGTAAAGTCCCATTCACTTTATTAAAATGCTTATTGCAGTGTTATGAGCATATGATCAACATATAATCAACATAGAACCAACAGATCAGATGGAACAAAGAAACCTAAACCTGTCTCTGCACACAATTAACCAGAAAACCCTTAGGTTGACTGTACATGACCAGTGCTGCTTGTAATGTACATTTAGTAGGCCCAACAACTCCAGCTCCAGGGATGCCAGAAATTCAATTTAGTGGCAATTTTTTTTCTCATTCATTTTTCCTGATGGTACACATAATTAATTGGGCTACACTATCCAAAACATTGCCTTTTTTCTGAGTGCAGTAATGGAAAAATGTAGCACAAACCATGGCAGAAATAAATTTCTGTGTACCGTGGAGAATCACACAATCTTTTAGGTTAGACAAGATTTAAGGTCATTGAGTCCAGCTATTAACTCAGCACTGCCAAGTTCACGCCTAAACCCTGTTCTTAAAATGACACATCTACATGTCCCTCCAGGGATGGTGACTCCACCACTTCCCTGGGCAGCCTCACTTGCCAACAATGCTTACCAACACCTTCAACGAAAAAAATTTTCCTTGTTTCCTATCTAAAACTCCCTTGCCACAATTTGAGGCTATTTCCTCTTGTTCTATCACTTGATGCCTGGGAGAAGAGGCCGACTCCCATCTGGCTCCTGTCAGGTAGTTATAGGGAGTGATAAGGTCCCCCAGAGCCTCCTTTTCTCTAGGCTAAACACCCCCAGCTCCCTCAGCTGCTCCTCACAGGACTTGTGTTCCAGACCCTTCATCAGCTCCGTTGCCTTTCTCTGGACATGCTCCAGCACCTCAAAGTCCTTCTGAACTAAGGGGCCCAGAAGTGAACACAGCATTTGAGGTGCTGCCTCACCAGCGCCAAGTACAGGGGGGTAATCGCTTCCCTGGTCCTGCTGCCCATGCAATGTCTGATACAGGCCAGGGTGCCACTGGCCTTCTTGGCCACCTGGGCACAGCTGGCTCATGTTCAGCTGCTGTCAGCCAGCACCCCCAGGTCCTTTTCTGCCGGGCAGCTTTCCAGCCACCCTGCCCCAGCCTGTAGCACTGCCTGGGGTTGTTGTGACCCAAGGGCAGGACTCAGCACTTGACCTTGTTGAACGTCATCCAATTGGCCTCGGCCCAGCAATCCAGCCAGTCCAGATCCCTCTGGAGAGCCTTCCTGCCCTCCAGCAGATACACACACGCATAAAAGCTGTCATTCACAAACAACAGGCTGCTCCTTCGTAACTGGATTGTCTGTCAGGAATATTCCCTGCACAGAATATCTCACAACCGGCGTTAGAGAATCTTGGAACTCTTTTGAATATATATTTATTTAGGGCTTTGTAATTTGTTCTCGCCTATCTGTTGAACTTAAGAATGGCCCAGGGTGAATCTTGCAAGCTGATCTCTGTATGTGCCTGCCTTGTATCCAGCGTGTTAGCATCCCTGTTCTCTGCTGTCAGCTTGGAGTCTTGATGTGAAATAACTGCTAGGGTAAAAAGACCACATATCTAAATATGGATGTCATTAATAACATATTTTGCCAAATCAGACATTTTTCCAGTTTAGCTGCTAGATTTTTCACGGGTTTGAAAAGATAGAGCTGCTTGACTGTAAGTTCTGTTGTTTGCCTGATTCATACTGCTTGAAGGTCTCCTTCCAGCAATTTACATAATAAATTTAGGACTCAGGATGAATTGCGTGACTTAAGCTGCAGTTGTTTGAACATGGTCTTGAATTATGAAGGACAAGTAAGACAAAAAAATCCATTACAGAAATATCAGGATGTATAAGCTTATATAAGCAATGTATTAGCCAAATTTAGCAGTGTGCAAGGAGAGTCATGATATTTCTTTTTTGGTATCTTAGTCAATTAGTCAATTAGTCAATATCCCTGCTGTTTCTCCCTTTTTCTGCTTGGAAAGATTCCTCTACAGTCTCTATAAAGATTTAAGTGTATTACAGAATTTCTACTAGCAGGATTTCTAGACAGTAGATTTCCTACTGTTCAAGCTTTAAACTTTAGAGTATAAAAGTGAGTCATGTTTTACATTTCATCGCTTGAAGGCACTACTTATGAGTAGTGAGAGTATATATTAGGCAGGAAAGACTGTGTAAAATGAAGTGGCATGTGACACACAGGAGGTAAGGCCAATGGGTTGTGACAGGCTTTTCTGGATCTTTAAACCTCTGGTGATAAAAAGCAAGCACAGTGTGTTAGAAATTCCAGTGCTATGGCTGGGTCCTCCTCTCTTTGTTGAGAGAAATCAAAGGGTTGCAGCGAGCCCAGCAAATTCTACATCTATACTGAAAGGTAAATGACAGTAGGATGTGCTGCTCCATGATGAAATTGTTTTTGTCTATAGTTGAGAATATTTGTGTTATATTTTCTCAGTAAAAGGAATGCAGCGATACTTGAATATCTGATCAACAGGTCTGCTTTGTAATTCCCAGCAGAAAACATGACTTCTGAATGAATACGTCACAACCAATTTGCCTAAAGAGAACAGACTGAGATGCGGTGCGCATGTTCAGTCTTCAGCTGCGTAAAACATGGGTGCAAGGAGGAAAAATCTCTTCTGCATGTCTGTGGCAGGATCCAAGAAGAGTTCTGAAATTGCAACAATGGAAAACATGGTTTAGAGATTAGGAGCATTTCTAACAATAAAGCTGGAAAAGCCTGGAATACATTGCCTTGGGGAATTGTTAAGTCAGCACCAACACTGGTCTTCAAAAATAGATTGGTCAAACATTTAACAAAACCCTAGCAAATCCTGCTTTAGCGTAGGAAATGGACTAGAGGAATTCTCTGTATTTCTGTGAGAGCTCAATATTGTATAAGGTGGTGCTAATTTGCAGGATCAGACCTGGAAAATGTTTTGGTTTTCATCACTGTTACTCAGCAGTTGGAAAATGGATGGGCTATCAGAAAAGTGGAAATCTTTGAACACAGTATATTAGAATATTAAGAAGGCATGGTGCTAACTAATAAATGTCAAAATTATAATTTTGGGAACGTGACCTCCATTACAAGTCTCTGTTTGTATGTCTTTGAAATAACACAGTTACTCTCTAGGGAGCCCATATCTCCACTACAGAACTAAGATTTTTTTTAACATAATAATAAAAAAATCTTTAACATGTAGGAATATTTTCAGGGGAACAAGTTGACAGTACAGGACGAAGTTGAAACTATACATTCAAGAGTAGCATATGAGATGAAATTGCTCTTCATAAATGAGAATATGTCATGCACTCTGAAATCCAGCTGACAAGCCCAAAACATGGCCCTTAGTTTGTTATGGACACCAGGTGAACTGTTGAACATTTGTTTGCTGCCTGAAGGGTAGGGTCTTGTTCTTCTGTTTCTTACATAAAATGGAGCAGGAACTGTATCATTGTAGGAGACTATATCCTTGTGTGTTTCTAGGTGGCTTTGGAAAGAAGGAAGGGGCTGTTGCCAGAAAAAGCTGTGCAGCTTGATACCAAAAGTCATCCTAGTGGGGCCAGCTGGAATTGTGCAAGAAAGGTGTAGGTCAGATGCGTGGGTTTGTGATGGCAGCCCCTTGCTTTCGGTTATCATCTGTGTAGTGGCTTCCCACTGCCTTCTCTTATCACTGAGTACTCCTTGCTGATCGTGCAGCCCTGTCACTGCTAGGTGGAGGACTAATGACCCCAGATTGAGAATGTAGACCAGATTGTGCTTTGCAATAAGATCTTTCTATTTGGAGAGAAGAAATCTGTTAGGACAAAACTGGGCTTATGATCAGAGTTATATATTCTATCTCAATGAGTGAGAGGAACGAAGACTACAGGAACTAGGGACTCACCTTGGTACTTTACCTTGGTTTTTCTCCTTATGCTATCTCCACAAAAGCCTAGGAGATTTGGGACTATGAAGACCTGATAATGCTTGTTTCAGAACGGTGTGAGTCAGTAAGCAAGAATGTCACCTGCAGATACACAATGGGAAATAAAAAGAACTCTGGGTCTTTTAACATGTCACCATCCTGAGCTGTTGTGAAACAAGCTTAAGTTCTGCAATTTTGATTCTCAGACTGATGTTTGTTGGGGTAAATAAATCACAATAATGTTTGTGATTAAGCCAGCCTTTCTTTCTAGATTCACACATCACTGATCAATGGCAGGCCCAGCGCTGATGATCCTTCACAGAAGCTGTTGGAGTTTACTTCTGCACGATACATTCGCCTGCGACTGCAGCGTATTAGAACTCTGAATGCTGACCTCATGACTCTCAGCCATAAAGATCCTAAGGAACTAGACCCCATTGTTACCAGAAGGGTAAGCTGATTGTTCATAATTGGTATTCGGTATAGCTTGATGGGAGAGTCTATTCTGACCTATCTGAGAAGGAGGAATCCTTGCCGTTCACAGAGTGGCTTTGATAGATTGTTAAATAATTTTTGCCTTCCCTTTGACACCATTAACAAGAATATCTTGTCATAAACAACTTTGAGAAAAAGCTTTTTGAGATTGTTTTTATTTGTTTTATTTATATTTGTTTGTGTAGATGATTTATGCTAGGAACAGTGTTTATAATGCTTTATCATCAAAACACAAAATATGGTTTGGCTGATGGAAATGCCTCTTGAGGTTGGTTTTGATGCATCTGCAGTACCTTTTGTGGTGTATCACGGATTTCAGGACCCAGTGCTGTGGTTCATGGACATAATTGTTTGAAAACATTGCTATTGTGAATTTGCATGCCTTATAAGGATTTTCTTCATTTTTTAAAGGCTTTTATAATCAATTGTTTTAGAGCCCATGAATAATGTTTGTATAGAATTCTGACAGTAGTAACTGATTTCCAGATTTGATACTGAAACTGAGGAAACTAAAGCCCCAAGCACTTAGCCTGACTTCTTCAGGTTCTCACATAAATTCTGTATTGGAAGTCTACCTTCACTAACAGTTCTGCAGGATTTCTGCTTTGTATCCTGCCATTTTGACCATCTTAATTTGCCCAAGACTCATAAGTTAACACTTCTGAGCCTTCAAGTTTTTCTACGAAAGTAGGCTTTCTGATGAGGGCAGGAGATCATGAGAAGTGTTTCCTCTTTCCCTTCCTGTGTAGCTCTTTTTCCTGAATAACATCTGCAGGCAACTCTTCCTTGTGCAGCAACAGCATCCTTTCAGCTTGTGGCTTCTCTGATACAGGCAGTCCTTGTGCTGTCTGGATAGCTGAGTACAGAAGGCAGAAAGGAACTTGGATTTGATCAGGGATTGGTGGGTACTTTCAAGGCAGCCCCAGTCTTCTCTCGATCATGGAGGTGCCCATTCAACTGCAGCATTTTGAAGTATAAAATCTGGATGTTTTGCATTTTCTGTCTGACATGGGAATTGCTAGCATGGGGACTGCAAGAGCAGAGTGTTGGACAGTTGCTCCAGCTGTGCCTTGCTGGCAGTAGGGAAATGCACAGCCTGAGCAGGTGAGATGTTCCCATAAGGCAGACTGGTTGATATTTAGATCTATTGATAGTATTGGCATATCAAGACATACACCCCAAAAAGAAAGGTTTGACATGGAAGCACACAAACAATATAGCTGGGAAACAAGAATTTGGAGGACAAGGATTCCTGCTGGTTTTGTAACATACACAGTGTGCAATCCAGGGCTTAGTACTTCTCCATCTACCACTGCTTAGTGCAGTTTTGCAATAAAAACTACACATATTGGCTAGCGTTCCCAAATCCTGATGTCTCACCTTGAGTCTCACTTTGTTGTGCAACTAGCTACAACAAAGGTAACAACTTCCAGCTTTCTGGATGCTGTTTTTATTGGCTTTGAAGACTTTTTTATGGTTGTTGATACCAATTACATTTAGTTTCCTGTACATAGTCTTGGAAAATGGCCAAGTCAGATTCTGAGTGTTCAACAGCACCTTTATTTCTGTGTTCTGTTTATTTATTTCTGTCTGTAGCATTTGATTATCACTGGTCTCTCATTCAACTTCAAGCTGCACACAGCTGCTGTGAGCCATACACTGTCAGAAAACAAGACAAAGGAGATGAAGCAGGGAATGCATTGAGAAATTAAACTCTGCTTTTGTCCTCCTTTCTCAGTCTGAACCTCCTTCTTTGTAGTTAAGGACTTACTGTTCATGATAAGTCCCTGAATGGTTTTTGTAGTTCAAGCCCATAACATTAAAAATCCTCCCAAAATACTGAACATAAGAAATTTAAAACCATAAAAAAATAAGTGTGAAATCAAAGAAAATAGTTTGCTCCAACTCCAAGAGCCTTCAAAGAAATAACAATCCAGGAGTCAGAATGTCTGACCACCCAGGGCTACCTCCTCTTCCTGAACCAGCTGCCATTAGGGTTGCTAGGTCTGAGAGCATTGAACTCTTCCCTTAGAAGTATCCTCAAAAAGAGTTTCTTTTTTCATTCCCCTGTAGTACATACTTCCCAGGATACAAACAGGCCAACCATGTTGATACTGCAGCTGTAACTGAACCCAGATGGTCATTTCCTGCCTCTTCTTTGCCTTGAAAATTAAATCCTTTCCTTATTTATGTTGTTTTTGCTCACCACCTGGAAACATTAATGGCTAGTATTCTGCTGTATCCACAATTTTTAAACTAAGGGTTTGGATAGAATATTTGACTGGCTACACAGTAGTAGCAAAGAGCTGGTCTGGAAGTCAGTGTGCAAAGTGGTTTTAAGGGAGGGAGAGTTCCCATTTTAAGGAAGCATACTCTTAGTCCCCACACCGACACAAATATGGCAATTTTTTATGCTTTTTGGATTCTTATAAAGTGAAAAAAAGTTTGCTTTTGGTTTTATTTTTGCAAGTACATTTTGGCTGAGGTCACATTTGGTAGTCTTTCCTGAAGCTGAGGTATTTTACATTCTTAAAGTCACTTACTGTTTCATACCAATAAGGAAAAGCATAGGAAAAATAAAAAATGCAAAAATGGAAGGTTTCCCCAAATGGTAAATATTTTCAAGTATTTCTTTTATTTTTCAAGTCACAAAGTAGTTGAATGCTGGTATTTCATTTTGCAGAGCAGGGCAGGAAGATGTAAATACATGTAAATGTCTTTTATTCTTACCTTTCTCAACTTTGTTTATTTATAGTACTACTACTCAATAAAGGACATCTCTGTTGGTGGCATGTGTATTTGTTACGGCCATGCTCGAAGCTGCCCTCTGGATGAAATCACAAAGGTATTCTTAATCTCATTATTTTCTCAAAACAACTTTTCTAATTAAAATAAAAAAAATCTTAAGGAGAATGAGAAAGAGGAAGCTAAAAGAGATCTTATGATGCATACCAATTATTTGCTATTTTTTTCAGAGGAAGCATATCTGGGTTTTGTAGTGTAGCTTTCTTGAAGTAAACTCTTCTTCTTCGGCGTTGAATTTAAACAATTCAAGGGGCACAAGACATAGTCTGTCTTGCAGCACAAGAGATTTGCCCCTCCTGTTCTGGAAAGGCTATTCCACAGTAGTTGATGTACCATGCTGGAGCAGTCCAGTGCTAATTGTGGGGTATTTGTGGGTCACGCCATTTTTTGGAGTAAGGCTGATAGTGGGCAGACTTTTGGCAAAATGGATTAAATTATCCATTAAAAATATTTCAAGAAAGTGAATATTTTATTCTTAGAAATTGCAGTGCCAGTGCGAACACAACACGTGTGGAGAGAGCTGTAACAAGTGCTGTCCAGGCTACCACCAGAAACCATGGAGACCAGGAACCCTTTCTGCTGGGAACAAATGTGAGAGTAAGTATGCACAGGCATTTAGATTACTGTCTTCATGGTATTTTTCAGAGGTAGAGAGCCTACTTCTAATCATAACTGTGAAGATGGTTTTAAATAATCTGTTCAGTGGCTAGTGGAGTTGTCATGTAGTATAGCTTCCAGAGTCTTTTTTTCAAAGGGAATTGGGGATTTATTGTACTCCTGTAGAAACTAGCAGATTTGTATCAATCATTTTGCTAGGTACTTGAAATGCAAATGTCGTAGATTGATCATAAATTTTGTCAGATGAAGAACTTTGTTCTGAAAACAAATGTTTTGAAAGAAGCTCCATATTGGCCAATTGTACTTCAGATGGTCTGATAGATTGACTTAGGCTGTGCCAGTATGGCTGAATGTGTTGCTAGGGCTAGTTGGTGCATTTTCTCACTACACATGACTAATGCATAGCACAAGCTGCAGACAATTAAGAACCTGTTAGATAAAATTTAATGTTCTGGATGGAAAAGTAGTCTTTTTAGTCGAAGTCTTTGCACAAGTCATAATGTTACTCTTTGGAAAGCAGTTGTTTATGACAGTTTGGACTGAAGTATCCTCTAAACTAAATAAAATTTCTACTTAAGTACATCTTTGTGGACTTCTTAGATTTTGTCTATAATCAAAATGAGAGATGAATTAGGTAGGTTTTCTTCTGTAATGCGCAGGACAGGAAAAGAAGGAACAGTTATTGCTAATTGCACACATCACTCTCTATAACAGTCCTGACAAAGTTGTCTTAGTAGGTTATACAGAATACTGATAAAAATGGTGCTGTTAAAGTGATAACAGTGGTTTTGAAATTTGCTTACTTGCTAAGAAATATAGTGTATTAAATCCGATGAAGCACATGGCATGGTTAAAGGGAAAAAGCACACTTTTGAGGTCAATTGAGAGGCTCTTGTACTTACATTTTCAACTTTGAAAAATGTCAGAGTTATAGGAAATGTTGCACAGTGTAAATAAGAAAAAAAATTGATTTCTTTTCCATTCCTTCTCAGAATGCAACTGTCATAACAAAGCAGAAGATTGTTATTACGACCAGAGTATTGCAGATCAGAAAAGGAGCATGGATATTCATGGCCAGTATATAGGAGGTGGTGTGTGTTTAAACTGTACTCAACATACTACTGGGATCAACTGTGAAATGTGTGCTGATGGATATTTTAGACCACGCAAAGTAAGATTTAGAAAATACCATTCTAATGTTTTGGTGAATTACAACATGGTATCATGTCTATTTCAGCTGATTGTGATTAATATATTGGTTTTTTATCAGCTGCAGAATAGCTAGGAACTATAGAGGGGTGCTTTTGTAAATGACATAACACCAAAACTTTCAGAAAAAACCAAAATGCTTGTTCAGTTGTGTGGGAGGGTAGATCAAGCTGCTGGAGAAGAAAATTGTAAGTAAAGATGAAACTTAATATCTTAGTGTGGAAATGTGCATGTCCTGATAGGAAACCCATTTCTCCTGTGGGTAAAGCTCTAAAAAGTGCCAGTACTAAAGTTTCACTGTTTTCAAAAGTGCCAAAATTGTGTACCATCCTCTTTCAGCCCATTTCAACCAGTGTTAAAAAGGACCTGTCTCTAAGATCAGAACCTCTGGCTCATGAGATGTTGCAACAAATGCTCTTCTTGATATGATTGTTGTAGAGCTTGTGCTCTCTGACTGTACTTTCCAGTGTCACTCTTTGGAAAAAGGGCATAAGCTCTACAAGGCATTTGTTAAGATGTGGCTGACAGAGTTAAACATATGAACTTATATAACTTAACATTGCATATAACTGCAGTGTTAGAGGTCTCTGTAGAACGAGACATTCTAGGTTCATGCATAATTTGAAAAATCCATTCTTTAAAAATCTGGCATGAATTGGTGCAGAGAGCAAGGGTGAGTCCACAGGAGTATGGCTAGACAGCAGGTACAGCTCATCCAAAGAAGTAAATTGGAGTCATAGATTGTCTTACAGTTGCTGTAAGAAGCATTGAAGAAAGACCTTCAATCAACTCATAGCCATTAACTGTGCATCTAGAGGTCATTACTGATTTGTTTTACAGCTGAAGCACCTCAAAGGACAATTTTCCCTGCAAAAAACCACAATCTTGCCATATGATTTGCGCTGCCTTATATTTCAAAGATTTATAGATCATGAAGTCAGAATGAGTTGTTATTAATAGATAAACTGTCCTTCCATTGAACACAGAGCCAAGGATTTCTTTAATTTCCTTTCTCTTTGAACCAGAATATCTTTGCAAAAAGCACCCACTCTTGTCTTAAACATTCCCATATCTTCTGGCAAACGTTCACAGTGGTTAATTGATGTTACTTTAAAAAAATATCTATTTATGCTGAATGTGTCAGACTTCAGCTTCCAGCCATTAGCAGTTACTATATCTTTGTGCTACTGAAGATCAACTTTTGTTCCCACATTTAAGCTTTTTTCTAGGCTGCAATCCCCTGATCCTTCTGCTTGCTAAATTTAGACTAGTCCCTTTTTCCATTGCCCCATATTATCTTTTTCTGTTCATTTTAGTTTTGGCGACTGAAGACAGGAAACAGGTGTAATTTTACTTTTCCCAGTTAATAATTTGAGAATTTGACAGAGAACTTTTATTTTATAGGTTTCTCCGTATGAGGATCACCCATGCTATCCCTGTGGCTGCGACCCGTTTGGCTCTCTGAGTTCTGTCTGTGTTAAAGATGAGCACCATTCTGACTCTCAGCGTGGTAAGGGAGTGGGAAGTGCCTTTTCTCTAAACTTCAAGCCTGGCTGGATTTGTGGTCATTGAAGTTTGAGGGAAGGCTACCTACTTTAAACGGCTGCCTTTTAGGTACTGCTTCAAAAGACTGGTACATTTTTGGGAAGGTGAGGCTGAGGCATAACATAGTTTTATGATTTTAAGGTATGTTCTCCTGTGGGGATTGTGGGCTCCTGCTGTGTAAAACGATGTGAGGTGTTGAGATCTGACACTGTTGTTTGTGAACGCTGTTACAGCTGTCACAAAATCCATTTTGCTGCAGTTTCTGTGCATCTGGTACTTTAAACGTGAAAAATAGATGGTGAGACTGACCTTGTGCCAAGTATCTGTGCGGAATATAACATGGAGTGTAATAAAAAAGGAATGCTAAATTATTTGTACCCTCTGAAACATCTTGAATCCAGCCTACTGCCTGCTCTGATTTAATTTTTTTCTCTGCTTTTGCTGTTCAAGGGACTTGGCCAGGTCAGTGTCAGTGCAGAGAAGGTTACGCAGGAGAAAAATGTGATCGTTGTGCATTTGGGTATCGGGGCTACCCAAGCTGCCTGCGCTGTAACTGCAGCCTGGTTGGCAGCATTAATGAAGATCCATGCACAGAACCGTGTCTTTGCAAAGTGAGTACTAAACTGCCATTTTTGTTCAAAACTGAGTCTCTGCATTGGTTTATAAACTCCTTTTTAATAGTGAAATTACTTCATTAACTGGGGAAATCCCTTCCTTTATAAGAAGTAACCTGGTGTACATGTGACAACCTAGAAATTAAAACTACTGATTAATCCCTGTACTGAAAAAGATGGTAATTCATGTTAAATAGTTCCTTATGTTACTGATACAACATTTTCTATAATAATGGGCCAGACTGACATTAAAATGAAATAAAACCTGTACATGTGTGAGGCAGTCACAGAGAGTGAGTATGCCTAGCTGGGTCTGGTTTTAGGAATGAGCTGATATTTCTCTTCAAAGCCACTGATTGCTTGTAAACAAATGTTGTGTTTAAAACATCTGCTTTGTGTGACGAAACAGCAGGCATTTGGAAAGAACTATTGGAACACTTGCACTAGACATATGTATGAAATATGATTTAATTATTCAATTAAAAAATATAAACCATAAAAATGTTTTAAAAGAGAGGAGTTTTGCAGCATTTTATTTTTTGGTAAATATCCAAACCTCTTAAAATGTCTTGCAGCTGTAGATTCCACTGAATTTTATTATAAAACTGTGTTAATATTTAACAAAGTTACTTAATTTTCTGAACCAAATGTTAGCTAGTAGTTTATGTATTTGTTGCCAAATATGACAGTGAACAGGAGCCAAAGAGAACATGGTTTGTTTGACAGTTCTTGTGAATATTTAGACCTTTTGCATAATATCTGATCCAAAATATCAAACCTATATAAATAACAAGTCTGGAAAAATGAAATTGCTCCAATCGCCAATTTAAATACGAAAAAGGAGATAGATGCCTGATTCTGAGCTAGGGTAACACTGTATCAGCCACTGCAGCTAACTATGGATAATTTTTCTATAAACTGGACTAGAAACTGCCCCTTTTCAGTGCTGCCGTGGGCATGAGCCTGGCATACAGAATTTTTAGGCCAGATCACAAAAGAGTGTCACCAGCCAGGGGACCACCTATGGAGATGAAAGGAGAAAAGTTGTGCACTCCAGATACCAAATGAAGGAGACAGGATTTCTAAGCTTTTGCAGCCTCTGTGAACACAGTAGAAAGAGCTATTCTTTTTTATAAGGTGCATTTTGTGATATTTGATCTTTCCTGAAACACAGCTCTTGAGGTATAGTCACTGGGTAAGATTTTTATTTTTCATTAAGAAATAAATAATTTCTGTCTAATAATGTTACAGAGACAGTGAAATATGGGATCCAAATGCATCCTGAAGACTGAGAAATAAAAAAGCTAAAAAGAGCATACAAATACTATTTCTGAAAATCCAAGATTTTAAGATCTCATTATCTCAGGGGGCACTTTGACTGGGATTTTACCCAAGTTTGCATACGCACAAATAGAAGCAGCCATCCTCAACCTTTGGATCAGAACTGGAGTTCATAAATTTTTAATATGCTTTGCAAACACAGGTTGTACTTTGCTTACAAAAACACATAACCTGCCTGTCTGTAGAGGTCTTATGTAAACTTGACATGCCAAACACTGTTTCAGGAGAAAAGACAGTTGGAAGTCTCGAATTTCTCTCTGATAAGCCTGAAATTTGATCCATAGGACCAAATCTGATCTAAGTCTGCAATCTGGAGGGATTCTTGTGACTGAAGTGAAGGTACTCTGGTAACTGCTTCTGAAAGCAGAATTTGGTCCACGGGCTTTGCATTTCACATGGCAATGCAGAGCTCGTATAGGCCTAAAACAGGAAGACAGTTGTGCTTCACCTGTATGCCTTGCAGTCTTAGTGTCCTAACCATATGCATCAGGGAACTTTGTAAGGTGTTCTGTAAAGTTCTCTTTGCCTTTGTAGTGGAGTTTTCCCACAGTGGAAACCAAAGGTTGAGATTGGATAGTGGTGTCTGTCCAGGTCTTGTCCTGATATGAAGCTAGGACGTTATCAGAATCTTGTCCCTGGCAATAGGAATTGTTCTGTATCTTACTGTGTGGAAATGCCCATGGAGATCTGCTATTTAGACAGCTTTGTGGGCGTTTATCAAATATTTTCTCTGCTGGTTTGTTTGTCAGCAGCAGTTGTCTAAACTTTTTGAAGAAAATAGCCACATATTTGCTACACAAATTTTACAAGAAAAAAATATTGGGTGCACTATTTTGGATTGTTTTTCCTTTGTAAATTCTGCATTGAAAGAGGTTTTTAGCTGTACACTCTGAACTACCCAATTAACATGGCAGAAGACCAGTGAAAGGAGCTAAAGGAGTGGAGTACCTCTGCTTCTGGAGTAGGAGTTTCTGGACCTTAGCCAGAGCATATTTGGAGGAGAAGTTGTGAGCTATCATAAGTATGTGTGGTGTTCCTCCAGGAAGAGGTGGCAGCAGTAGTGGGGGTCACAGGGTAAATATTGAGAGATGGTTGAGAAACTGTAATCTTGAAGCTGGCTGTGGTAGCTCCAAGAGCCTGGCCTTAGAGGTGAACTTTCTGGATTCTATCTGGTGAGCTATCTGAAAGGTAATCCATCTGGATTCAGAAAACCTGAGATCTTTTCTCAGAGCAAGCTACAAAGTCAAGCTACAAGTGAAGTAGACTGGCAAACTGGCAGAAGCTTTTCAAACCCTGCCTGTGTATATTGCCCAGAAATTTACTGCAACAGAACCCTTGCCACGACTTGTTTAGATTTTGATGAACTGGCAAATTCTGATGAATTTTTCCAATCAGCTTCAGTTTTAAGCTCTGAGTCTTATTCAATAATCCTGCTGTGCTGAAATGTGTTTTCTTTTATAACCTTCTGAATGCTGTTATGCCTAAATCCCACCTAATCCACAGTATTTGTTACCATAATAATGCTGATGTGAACCAAATGTTATATGCCTTTGACAGGAAAATGTAGAAGGTGAAAACTGTGATCTCTGTAAACCAGGATTCTACAATTTGCAAGAAAGAAATCCTCAGGGCTGCACTGAGTGTTTCTGCTTCGGTGTTTCTGATGTCTGTGACAGTCTAACATGGCCCATCAGTCAGGTATTTATATGTCATGTCCATGACCTAATATTCTTTCCTCAGGCAGCTGCAAAATGTGCTATATATCTCTTTGACACGTGCCCAAGTTAACTGCAAATTCTGGTATGTGTCTCCTTACAGAGGAATGGATTTTCAGTATCATGGGGCAGCTCTGAGGTAGGCAGCAAGTCATCCCAGTGCAGGCTTTGGCCCCGCTGGCTTGCAGTAATATCAGGGCACTGGGTAGTGAAGGCTGCAATAATGCACTGGAAAAATGAATTTTTTTCTGACCGTTAAGGTTTTTTTTCACGCTGAAGAGATAAACCCCAACCTGTTTCTTTTCTCTCATACCTATTGGCCAAGGCTGTTAGACTTCTGGCAATATGGCCAATACCCTTTCTTAGCAAACAGTGTTTATAAATACCACTGTCTTCTGAGTAGACGGTTGTGGGGCTTTGGGGCCAGTCTTTTCCCACCGAATTCCTTAAGTATCTTTGCAGAGCTAGCCACACTTTGGTGTCCTGTTTTGTGTGCCAATAAAAAGGGAGGAAAACACATAAAATTGACTGACATTCTAAGATGATTGCATAAAACTCTTTCTGTGAGAAGAAAAATGTTCTCTCATCTTGGTCCCTCTTGTGGGACTGTAGTTTTTGCTTTCCATCAGCTCAGCCCTGTCTATAAATGGGGACAATAGGCCTAGAAGCCTTTGAAGTTCTGTGTTTCTGTCTCAGGGAACTCATAGGTATAATGTTAATTTTGTTGGAAGGACGAAAATCACACTCATTGTATATTTGCTCCTGTCTAATAGAGAGGTAGAGACTATCCTAGTCAGAAGTGGCATATTTGCATATACTGGGTGTCAGACTTGACTTAAGAAAGTGTTCTAGATCCATCAGTTTGAATGAATATCTAGGAAGAGGTGAATGCTTTCTCAGTGACACAACTGCCTAAGTTCCATTAATATTATTACTCTTGTAGATTTCAGACATGACTGGATGGCTCATTACTGATCTGTACAAAGCAAGGAGTGTGCAGCCTCAGCAAAGCCAATTTGATGGACCCCATCAAATAAGTATTAACAACACAGAGGCTGTGAAAGTACTGAAACAGACTTATTACTGGTCAGCACCTGAGGCATACCTAGGAAATAAAGTAAGTACTTGGCTAAGAAGTCAAAACTCCTTCATAGTTTCTCTGTCTTAACCATAACCTATTGCTCTGAATATATAGTTTCTGTAATTAAAGATTACACATAAACCCCTGTATTACCAAACTTCTCACTGTATCTCTGCTTTTTAAATCAGAATGTTCCTGTGCAGACATTCCCAGTACCCGCTTTTTGCTCTTTTTTGCTCATCCATCTCCCCACTTCCTTCTCTGCCTATCCTTGGCACAGTATAATCTCTCTTGACTCATACTGACTTATATGCTCACATTTCCCACAGACTTAGTTCCTCTCCCAGAACTTACACCCTTCATGCCTTGTCCAATAACAGTAGATGGGACCATTAAAATCTCTTACCTGCTTCTTGGCCATCTTCTGTTTCCAACCAACTAGTCTTTAATTTTTGCCCTTTTTTACTGGCTAAAGCTCTGGGTGTCCTTGTTTTTGCAGCAGAATCACAGAATAGTTGAGGTTGGAAGGGACCTCTGGGGGTCACCTTTCCCAGTTTCCCTGCTCAAGTAGGGACACCTAGAGCACGTTACCCAGTACCATGTCCAGGGAGCTGCTTCTGAGTATCTGCAAGGATGGAGACTCCACAGCCTCTCTGAGCAACCTGTGCCACTGCTTGGGCACCCTCACAATAAGTGTTTCCTGATGTTCAGCAGGAATCTCCTGTATTTCAGGTTGTGGTCATTGCCTCTTTTCCTGGCACAGGGCACCACTGAAAGGAGCCTAGCTCCATCCTCTTTGCACCCTCTCTTAGCTGTTTGTATATATCGATCTCTCTGAGCCTTTTGTAGGCTGGACAGTCCTGCTACTCTTGGTCTTTCCTCATATGAAAGATGCTTCAGGCTCTTAACCATTTTAGTGGCCCTTTACTGGACTCTTTCCACTATGTCCACCTTTCTCTTGTACTGGGAGGCCCAGAACTGGAGTCAGAACTCCAGCTGTGGCCTCACCAGTGGTGAGCAGAGAGGAACCCTGCAGCCTTACCTGTAATTATTTTCAGTCCAGTCTCTCTGGCCATGCAGCCTTGTTTATTAGTAGTGTAATGACACAGTAAATGAAAACAAGTCTAAGAAGTGTAACACTAAGCAGCAGCTTTTGCACAGGGCAACACTCACTCAAATTCTGATTTCTTACTTATTTAATATAGGTCCAACTGTTGGTTAACTTACTTTGAAGTAGTCAGCAGCAGCTGTGGGGCTAAGGACCCTGAAAGCTGGAATATGGAATGTGAAAAACTCCAACATGCTAGCCCTGCCCCTTGGCTAGGATGATAGTGTGCACCTCTGCTGTCTGTTCAGAGTCCTGTTAGTGTTTCACTGAATGAGGGCACTTATCTGAATCATCTGTAGAGGCTTGAGCTAGGTGTCAGCACCTGCACAGCAACAAGCCAGCTCTTGTCCCTGAGCTGACACTCCTGGCATGTTAAACTTTCCCTGTAAAGTGGTATTTGTAAGCATACAATTGTCTTATAATTTGGACATTATACTGACCCATTTAATTTCTTTGTGTTGGCTGGAGATTATCGTGTTGTTAAGACTTTGCTTTTTGTCATTTCAGCTCACAGCTTTTGGTGGAGACTTGAAGTATACGGTGTCTTACGACATTCCAATGGAGAGTGTGGACAGTGATATAGTGTCTAGTGTGGATGTCATCATTCAGGTGGATTTTTTTTCAGCTTATTACTATTGAGACATTATTAGGGATTTATGACAGGGTTAAAAAATAAAATAATATTTCTATAATACTACTTTTGTCAGTTTTAAGTCCCTTGAAAGTCACTATCAAGATTTTATAACTACACGTTTCTCTGGTTTTCCGGTCCATTTGTCTGAAATTGTAGGTATACAATACTAGTTTTAAATGCTAAATACCTAGAATTTAATTTGTGACTCTATGAATGAGTAGCTTATTACCAAATGTAGAAAGCTGTGTTTACAAAACAAACTGCAATAAACTGGAAAGACTTAGGCTTATGAAACAGGTGAGTGTTCTTGCTGATTGCTTACTTTTCTAGATTAATGTTGCAGTTAAAAAGTAAAGCTCTATATTGAATCCAGGCATCTCCAAAACCATTATTTTGTAATAGGCACTTAGCAGTAGAACAAAGGAGAGAGGAGATGCTGTTTTGTAGAGGTGTTTGATTTTTGCAATTCAGTTCATTCTTTTATAAAGAATTCTGAAGTCCCTGAACCGAGAGAGAGTTGGATTGTGGTCTTCCTTGAAGCCATAGAAAATGTTGACCTTTTACTTACTTTTTCCTAATGAAAGGAATTTAATTTGATTGCCTCTTCTCTGTGTTATGTGGATGCGTATTTGACCCTAAACGTTACTGCTTAATGAAATTGACATGCAAATATGGAAAATGTTTTCTCTTGTCCTTCAATTTCAGGGTAATGGGCAGATTCTGAGTACAAGAGCAGCGGGCTTGTCATTACAGCCGTATGAGGAGTATTCTAATTCAGTGAGATTTGTAGCAGAGAACTTCATCGAGTTCAATACAAAAAAAGCAATAGACAGGGAAATGTTGATGACTGTTCTGGCAAATGTGACCCATCTTCTAATCAGGGCCAACTACAACATTGCCAAAAAGGCTGTGTACAGGTAAGTGAGATAAAATATTCAAGTTAATCTATATACTTCTATTATTTTTCTGCATATGAATCATGATTCTTAGTGGCCTTATTCCTGAAGTTTAATGTTAATAGTTTCTAGAAAAATTGTTGTTTATTGAATTTTCTTAAGACCAGTCTTTGTCCCCAAAACACAGTCATATGGAGTGTGCGGCAAGGGACATTTGATTTTAAAGATATCTGATAGCAGAAATGTTGTCTTCTGCGTTAAAGAATACTGCATAAAAGCCTTATTACACTGGCTGCTTTTTTTGGAGGGAAATGCCTCCAGAACTCTCTACAGCATGCTTATTTCGGTATGTGGCGTGTTAATCCATCACTGACCATTGAAAGCCTGTCAATAGAGACATGGATTGTAATTTCTTTTGATGTTTGTTTATGGATGATATTGATACTCATCTCTGAGGGAGTGCTTAGTTGGAAAATTAAGATGGAATGGATTAGCTGATCATTCCATAGTCTCAATCCAGCACTGGCAGTATCTGCATCAGACCTTACAGATATTTGTTTTACCTGTTCTCCAAGATACAGGAATAAAGTTGCTCTCAAGGGAATCAACTTCATCATTTACTCACTTAATTTCCTTAGACTCACTGACAACCTTTCTTCCCTAATTAGAGCATGTTGCTAATAACACCAAGGGTATGGATTCAAATCCTCATATGGGCCATTTACTTAAGAGTTGGACTTGATGATCCCTTTCAACTCAAAATATTCTGTGAATATTCTGTCATTTGGTAGAATTTCATGTCAATAAAATAGGAACGGATACCAAATTTGCTTTGTGCACCCACACCACTCTGGTGAAATTTATGTTCATTTAGGGATAGTGTGTTCATTGTTATGGAATGTTTGTAAAGAGTTCTTGCAAAAATGTTACCTGTGGTTGAGAAGATTGTGTCTTCTAACAATAATGATAACAGGAGGGTGTGTCTACTCCCAGGACTGCAAATGTTGTGATAAGAGTATGATCACAGACTTTTTATAGAAGAGATTTGTGCCTGTTCCTCAGCTGTCCCTGCAAGGGAGCAGTGCTCAGTTGTGTTACCTTCCCAGAAGCAAACTGTCCTGGTGAAGATCAAGTTTGGGGAAACAAGTGATGTGATGTTTTCTTCTTGACCCTAGGCTGGACTCTGTGACCCTGGATACTGCAAGTGCAAATGTTATAGATCTTTCTTCAGCATCAGATGTGGAATTCTGTGAATGTCCTCAGGGTTACACAGGAATATCCTGTGAGGTAATCTCTTACAGTGTTTTGTGTATGCAAAATTATCTCCTGTTGAAAAGGATCTAGGTTTTAAAGGCAGACTGCCTCCAATTATACTGCCATTAAAGTATATGCTCTGTGGTGAACTGCTGCCTACTGTACTTTATGCAATTCTGTAGGTATTTTCTTTCAGATACTCTAAATGGGATTTTCAACTTATTTCTTGACTTCTTTTTCATGGCACTAAAAAATGATGATGCACTTCAGAATATCAGTGTTGCAGATGGAGCAGCTGTGAAAGCTCTGTGAAGCTGTTTTGAGCTTACCTTACTCATTAATAGCACTTTTTCTGGATCTGGATCTTGTTCAGTTTATTTCTGTTATGTGCCATCAAGTTTATGGAGGCAATAAGGAACGTTAGCAGGGAGGAATGCTAGCTTTTGGAAGAACCCACAAGGGTGAAATGCATTGTGCAAGGTAGTGTCTTGTGTATCTGTGAATAGAAGATTTAGAGAAGCACAGTCCCACTGCAGAATAGCAGGAATTATTTTTACACATAATTTCAGTATGAAGCCTTGTGCTATAACATTGTTAATGATTCTGCAGAGGTGGTAGAACATCTCTTTTCTATTGTCCCATAATAAGGAATTTCACATATTAAACCACACAGAAGTTAACTTTCATGCCTCCAGGGAACAAAATGATGAATCAAAGTTTTAGGGAGTTAATTCTTATCCTCTTTATCCAATGCAAGTAAAAAACAACCACCAGAAAAGAGCTACGGTGACATGAATAGGGTTGAAAGAGCATTCAGTTACCACAGTGTGAATGGGTTGGATGGTGGGTGGTCAGAAGTGCACTCTTTGAACGTTTTGATGTGTACTTTAAACACACATAATGCTACTGCTTTTTCTCCCTTCATTTCTTTTCAGTCCTGTCTCCCTGGGTACTACCGTGTGGATGGAATACTCTTTGGAGGTATTTGTCAACCCTGCAAGTGCAATGGGCATGCAACTGAGTGTGATATTCATGGTGTTTGCTTTGTAAGTCATTCTTCAAAGTGTTCTGTGTTTTAAGCATCTATTTAGGAATTAGGCAAGCATTTTGACTGTGGGAGACAAGTTTATGGTGTGCATAAATTTCAAACTATGGGTACCAGGTGTTTATCTTTGTTGGCTTTCATTGTTTAGTTCAGAGTATGTTTCAGGGCTCCATTAATGTGTTTTCCAATAAAGAGTTTGTTTCAGTTTATCATTTCAGGTGGGGAATAGAGCTAATACAAAAATGCCATCATATACTGGCTGATAAAAATCTTGACTTTGCTTGCTGCGGGTTCCTGAAAAGAACAAATTTAAGCAGTGAATATCTGTTTTCAGATATATGTGCATCTTCCATGACTAACACCAGTGAAAATTGCACATTACCTTCTGAAGAGAAAATTTAGCTCTCAGATCTCTTTTGAAAATTGAAGGTCATTGGAATAAAATGGCTAAATACCAGTAAAAGCTATATAAGTTTGTTACTGCAAATATATGCAATATGCAAAACATATCTAAGTATGTGTATAAATAATGTGGCTGGTTTTACAGAGTAAAGTATATTCTAAAATGAAGGAAAAAACAATCAGGATTGTTACAACTCAGAAAAAATATCAAACACTTATTTTCAAAGTTCTAGGCATTTCTTCACGGATTGAAGAATGTCTTCCTTGGATGTCATACTGCATGCACACTGCTGTAGGAATCCCTCAGGGGCTGAAAAACCATCAAGAGAAAATACAAAGATTTTTTCCATGTTTCACAGACTTGTCAGCACAACACGACAGGACCTTTTTGTGATCAGTGCTTGCCTGGCTTCTATGGAAATCCATCCCAAGGAACATCTGAGGACTGCCAGCCCTGTGCGTGTCCTCTGAGTTCTGCTGCAAACAAGTAAGCTTCTTATGCAAGACTGTCTTTTGCATCTTCAACAAAACCAGAAAGTAAGATAAAGAAAAATGTCATGACATCTGAAGGAGAGAGAAAAGGACTTTTTTTCTTAATCTTCGTTTGAGTATATCTCATAGAAACATTGTTTTTCCAGGTAGACAAATGTATAGACTAGGTTGAGAGAGGCTTAGTGGACTGGTACAATTTCGCATGGTGGTTGAAAGTAATAATTCAGCCTGTCCTTGAACTTTGCACCAAAATCGTTGTTATCTTCCACGTTGTTTCAGAAAACAGCAGAAGGACAGAAGTGTTGTATCTGCAAAAAAAGTACTCAGTACAGCCATTTTACTGCTTCGCTAGAATGAAAGCCAAGTTTTTAGGAAGTTTTAAAACCTTCATTTTAGAGGAAAAATAACCTAAGAGTTTTTGAAAATTAAACATTAATTTTGACACATTGCAATGTTAAAAGCATTGATAAATGGGAAAAAAATTGCAACTGTGTGGTTATATAGATAGGTGCAAGGAAGGGTGGATATCAAATGTTTGTAGAAGTCTTGTGATTCTGTGTGTTGATACCGACTGCCATATATATTGTTGATAGTTTCAGTCCTACTTGCCAGCTGAGTGAAGAAGGTGGAATTGTCTGTGACAAATGTCTTCCAGGCTATACTGGTTCTCAGTGTGAAAGGTATGTACACTAGTTTTGGGTAAAATGTCTGTATCATTGCCATCATTAGCTGTTCATCATCCTATCTTCCTTGTATTGTTCATACCACAGGTACAGAACATTCCTAATAAAATTTTCCTTGTCATTTTGTCTTTCATTGTAACACAGAGACATTTTAGATTAAAATTTAATAGGAAATACTCCCTTCAGTGGGGAGAGTGTATGACATGACCGTAGCCCAGCTGATAAAGTTTTTAAACTCCGATGCAGGTGTGCTAATGGTTACTATGGGAATCCTCTTATGCCTGGACAATCCTGTGCTCCTTGTGAATGCCATGGCAATGTAAACCCTCAAGAAGAGGGCCACTGTGATCCCTTCACAGGACAGTGCCTGAAATGTTTGGGGAACACAGCAGGTCACCACTGTGAAAAGTGTGCTGATGGGTATTATGGGGATGCAGTGATTGACAAAAACTGCCGGGGTAAGTTGTTGTTATTGTAACTCTCAACATTTAAAGAACACAAAAATGCGGTGTTCATGGGCAAAATGATGGGGACGTGCACCTTTCCTGAAAGAGTTAATCTTCAAGTTGTGAGTTGGCAAGTGCAGGTTGAAACCCCTGAAAATGGGTTGGGTTAGATTGAGGGAGGGAAATGTATTATGTTAGGGTTTGGCATTTGGCATCCCTGGAACTTACAGGCTTACTGAACACTGTCCCTCCAGTGGTGTGCTGTACACATTTCCAACTTCTGAATGTCACATATAGGGCTGGAAGAAACAAACTTCTCAAATACAGCTATTCAGAGGTGTTTTGATTGTTTTTTTTTTTTTATTTTAGTCCTAACACACAGGCATTACTGTAGGATGTTAGGATCTGTGGGATATAAACAGGTGAAACACGTTACACACCAGATTTTGAATTCTGTATAGTAATGAATGCATATAGATACACATGATTAATTTTTTAATTTGGTTTCTTTTTCTCTGAACACAAGCCTGTGCCTGCCATGTGAATGGTTCCCTTTCAAGTACTTGTCAACATGAGACAGGCATCTGTTCCTGCAAATCAAATGTGATTGGAGAAAAATGTGATAAATGCTTGGTAAGCAAATACATTACCTGTTGCTAATACATACATTTTCTCTCTTCCTCTTTATCTATAAATACTGTTTTGAGCAGATACAAAGAATTGCAGCAAATATGTTCGGGGAGAGGGGTCTGTTGCTGGAGTGGAGACCAAAGTTTGTTTGAGGAGGCTTTTGTGTTTTAGAATTGCTCTTCATGTGCTCCTTGCAGATGTGAAGCTATGTAATTGAATCAGCACCCTCCTGCATAGGGTTGTTCAGGCTGGTGCTGACAGTGTGCAGTCAAAAAACCAAACCAAACACTGTTAACAAACCTGAGGGGATCTTAGAGCTGTGCTTCTGTAAAATGAAGTCTGAGTAGGGAATATCTGAAGAAATGTGGTTGGTGACAATTAATACACCATGGCTGAATGCCAACAAGGGATTCAGCTGAAAGGCAGGCCTGTTTATAAGAACAAATAGATATTCACTGGTGATACAAACCAGCAGTTTCTAGTCTATGCTAAGTGTAGAACTGCATCAGAGACCAGAGCAGGAAATCTGTGCCCAGTTACTGCCTTTGTGCCAGCCCAGCTGAATGACTTTGAAGACACATGTACAGGAGGTCACTGACCTGCTCCGTTCTAGGCTTTCATTCATAGTCACAGGTATCTGTGCATGACCAGCACAGGCCACACTCACCTCACACAAGTCTTTAAATTAAAATAACATCAGACTTCAAAAAACAGTGTCTTACTTGTGAGATTAGAGGACCATGAGAGCATCTCAGGGTTGAGTTTTTCACCTGAGTGCATGTTGCTTATAGCTGGCAACAGTGAAGAGATAAGGCCAGGGAGTCTTTCCCCAGCAATCACACAGTGCTGGCCAAGATTCATGCAGGTTGGACAACGTGAGGAGTAAACAAGAGGAAACAAGAATGTATATTGTAGTGTTTTCAGAAATTTATGAAACATAGCTCAAATCTATTTATTTCTTGTCCAACAGAATGGGTATTATGGCCTGCTTACTGGGCTTGGCTGCATTCCCTGCAACTGCAGTCAGTTTGGCTCAGTCTCTGAGGACTGCAATCATCAGGGGCAGTGTCACTGTGTACCAGGAGTGGCTGGAGAGAAGTGTGATCGTTGTGCTCGTGGCTTTTACGCATTCCAGGATGGTGGCTGCACACGTAAGCTCTAATCCACGGTCCTTGCAGAGTTTTTCTGGAATTTCTTTCAGCAATATATTGTATGTTGAACTCTGGCAAAGGTCAGTTTTGATGAAGATATGGAAGAATCTGTAGGAAGGTCTGCTAATACTTTGATTAAGCTAGGAAACAAAATGTTTCTTTGCTTATTGTGTGGCTCCTTGTAGAAGTTGGTGACTATGAAATAACTCATAAAGGGTGCATGAGAGAAATATTACATCCTCAATAGCTCCTTTGTCTCTTTATTAAAAAACCCTTCAGTCCTTCAAAGAGAAAGAATGCTTTTTTTCCCTGCAGTTGGGAAAGTGAAGAGCTTCTACTCCTAAAGATTTTTACCTTATTTTTTCATTTAACTCTTAAATATATGTTTCATACTTCCCATCATCACCTGGATGTGTACAATTTTTAGTCATGATAGGGGAGAAATTGTTCATCTAAAAGGAGAACATGACATCAAAACCTAATTTGTCATGTTAATAAGATGCCCTTTTCAATACAATATAGCTAAAGGAATGCCTTTAGCCAGACAGAAACACTTTTATTTCATGCTTCAAATAGTACTTTAAAATGAAAAATGCAGTGAGATTATGTGATAGGACTATGTTTTAAAATGCATATACTTTTTCTTTACTAAGAATCAAAGATCCCTTGGGTATCTTTAGCCATTTCAGTGTTGGAAATTTCTTATATGTTACTAAAACAATTAATAAAACCAGTTCCTTGAAATTCTGCTTTTTAACTACAATAGTATTTTGTTTCTTAAATAGCCAAGTGCATCCTGCAGTAGTTAGTTATTATAAAAATAGTTATATCCATCCCTATTATTCAATAAGCAATTCCTGAGATTAATCCTTCACCTGCTTGAGAACATTAACATAACCTCCTGATGAGTTTTGCATCCTCTATAGTAGAAATGTTTTCCTACAAATGTACTCTACCCCAAAGTAATTTTGCTTGGTTTTGTTGATCCCTCTGTGGAAGTGCAGCACTGCTTTTTAAAACACTGAATAGACTAAGTCAAGAAGAAATACTGGGGTTTCCAGTAAAAGGATGAAATCTCACTGTGGTCGTGATTCATTTCTCAGTGATTAGGGATAGCAAGGAGCTCGTAGTGGAATGGGCAGATGTGCTGCACAAGAAAAATAAGACTACCAGTGGTCTTGTAGTTTCTTCTCTGTAGCTAAAATGTGGATAAAGGTACCCATTCAGTCCTGTTTCTCTTGCAGCCTGTGATTGTGCCCATACTCAGAACAACTGTAATGCTGATTCTGGCCAATGCATTTGTCCCCCTCACACTCAGGGACAAAAATGTGAACTCTGTGAAGAAAACTACTGGGGCCTCTCTCCTAAACTTGGTTGCAAGGTAGGCTGGGTGAAAAGCCATGGCTGTTAAAAGCAATTAGCCTTATACAAATGTCAGGATTGGACTCTTGTATTGAGAACCATGATCTTTTTTCTCTGTGTCAAAGTGTTAATGCAACATGCTCACATTAGAACAAAAAACAGCTAAACAAAAGACTGCACAGTGTTTACTGAGAAACCTTCTAAGAAGGCTGTCTTTGAAAAGACACTACTACCAGAGTGCTTGTCCTGGATAAGTGCATAGTTCACATTAAAATTGTGAGGTATGTATTCTAACATTTAGGTGTTTGAATAGTGGTACTAAACCAGATTTATAGCAGCAATGGGCAACGGGGAACATAGTTTCTGTGCAAATCAATAAGTGATAGTATTATGGATTTAAGAACATTGAAATCTAGCTTGTCTTGAAAGTTACTGCAAGCATTTTTTCTGAAAATTTATAATTAAAATGGTATCATGTAGTTAGTGTTTCATGGATGGAACAATGGTAGCTCCCATTATCTCAGCTTAATGCTTATGATTAGGCAATAAAATGCCAAGTCATTGCAGACCCAAGGAATAGCAACCATTTATGTCTTTAGGTACATGCAATAAATTCCTGTCAGATATGGCATTGGTCCAAGTTATTTTATATATGTTGAGATTTTAAAAAGCCTCATAATTACATGAATGTAATGGGTAATTTCAGTGGAGAAACCACAAATGCAATCAACTTGACAAGGTCTGTCATTACATGCAGTAAGTATTTAAGTGTCAGCCAAATTGGTATCTTTCTTCTCTCTTTAATTTTTTGGAGTAAGGATGATAAAGTATTCCTAATAAGCCTTCAGAGTTAACCATCTCAGTGATTTATAGTAACATAGTTGGCAACTGGTCTTTAAACCACAACTTTCTTAGCTGTCAGCTTACTGTCATGCTTACCTAGCGTACTGCAAATACAGTGTGCTGGTCCTTGTGCATTTCCTTCGAGGCGTACCTTTCACAGGGTGGTTCCTCAGCACTTGCAAATGATCAGGTATAATTAAATATGCAATTGCTCACTTTTGCTGAGTTGTTTATCATTCATTTTGGTTTCAGCATCACACTAATGAACGTGAATTACTCTTAAGGTATTTTAGATACTTCCTTGATGCAACAAGCAATAGTGTGATTTCCAGGTAATAGTCCCAACAGAGGGATATTCCCCATGCTGAATAGTCAGATGTGGTAGTTTAAGATCAGGAGTAGTGTCTTCTGGTAAACCTGGGAGAGACTCTTTACATGCTCTCTACATGATGAAATGGGGGAGATGCTCAGAAGCCCAGACTGTCTGGTTTTGCAACACAGAATGCATAAGTGTTTACTTCATCTGGCTCTGTTTCTAGTGGACTTCTTGATATTTAGCGTCCATTTCTGGGTGCAGTAGTGTAGCAGAGCTGTAGTTTGGTTAGATTGCAGTCCTTTTCATATGTGCTGCAGCACAGTGCATTGTACCTTAGAGTCTTTATCACATGTAGATAGAGATTGCACACATGCAAATTATCACTATTATTATGATTCTTAGAGTTTGATGTTCAGAGCTGTGGACCTTTACTGATATCTGAGAGCCAAAGTTGTCAAACTGTGTGGCCACAAAGTGTGTTAAACTAGGCGTTGTAGTACGTGGTGCTAGAGTAAAAACTGCTTAATACAAATGAATGCTATGGGTAACGAGAAAAATTGCCAAGAATGCTAAAGGATAGATAGTAATGCTGCTAGAACTTGTGGATCTTGGTGTGCAGGACTTTGCAAGATAAAGGCTTTTCATCTCAAAGAGAGCTGATGAGGAAAAAGACTCAGGGCAAATGCTCACAGTAGATGGTGATAGGTGGAATGTACTTTTTGCCTGTTCAGTTAGAAATAACCACAGAGCAAAATTGGGCTTGTTAAGTAACCACAGATAAGAAATTGAGAGTGAAGGCTAATCCAGACTGCTTCAAAAAAGAATGACAAGGTACACCCACTTTGCATGTTTGTAATAAAGGCTCATATTACTGATTGCATAATGAAGGATGCACTCTGCCAGGAAACAGTTTTCCTTTGGTACTGAGCTGCACTGCATGCTGAGCTTCCCACCTTTGGATGCAATGAGATTCTTGGTTCCTCATCAAATAGTAAAAGACACTTGAGCAAGGTGCAGAAGCTGTTGATGCTTCTTGAAATTTTAAGAGAATGTTAGTTTTAAGATTTTCCTTTCTGTCATATTTATAAAATGACGATACGTACAGATTTCTTTTGTTCACCATTTATTTGATTTACTTGCTGTACTCAATACATAGTACTGTAAATTAAGTATTTCGGATATATTTTTGTTTTCTGGAACAGATTCCTTCAACTCCTTTGGTTCCCAACCTGTATTTGCGAATCAACAAAACTTCTAGCTTTTTGCCATCTACTGTTTACTGGAAATGCAGTTCTTTGCTAAAATACAAATCAAGCAACCTAATTTATGTGTGGAATTAATTCCCTTTTATTATTGTATAGTAATTGTTGACAAACACTGAGTTTTAAGAGTCACTCTTAAATTTACATTGCTGTTTCTGCTGTTAAAAAACGCTTTTGAAAGATGTGCTATTTATGAATTTTCTTCTCTTCTTCTAAGGCTTGCAACTGTAGCAGTACTGGTTCAGCCAATCTCCAGTGCGATGTATTGACAGGTCAATGCCAGTGCAAAATTGAATTTGGAGGACGAGACTGTTCCAGGTGTGCCTTAGGCTACAGGGACTATCCGGACTGTGTTGCCTGTGACTGTGACTTGAGTGGAACCAAAGCAGAGATGTGTAATGACACTGAAGGAGTTTGTGGTTGTGAAGAAGAAACTGGCATCTGTACCTGCAAGGTACTGAGCTAATCAGCCCCTTCTGGGGAAGCACTAGTGTTTTCTAGACATTAATTTCATTAAAGTCGTGGAAGATACAGGGCTGAAAGGACTTGAGAAGGCAGTCTGCATCATTTATGAGTACACCTAAATCACTGCTAAAGGATTTTCTGTGACAGGTCTTACTATTAGTCAGGAAAAAATAAAAAACAGTGAAGTTTTTCTGCTTGCACACATTTGGTTTTATTAGATTTAGGAACAACACACTAGTTCAGATGATACAGCCTGCTTTTTTGAAAATTCAAATTATAATGATAGGAAGAAACCAGTAAATACAAAATAGAGAATCTCGGTGTTTTTTGAAATACATTTATGTTGCAAGTTCAGATTGATTTCCTTTGCTAGAACCAAAGGCAGTGCTTAGGAATAACTCAGATGTGTTGCTAATAGTAAAGTCTGATATTCTTGTATTAAAAAAAGGAAACATTAAAATCACAGATAGTATAGATTTTTCTGAAAAGATGGGAATCTGTTCTTAAAAGACTGAGTGATAGAAAACTTACTTCAAAGCAACAAATGCATGCCTTCATGGGCGTCTGTCCAATCTCTGGCTAAAGGTACTGGTGGGCATTGACTGTAGTTTTGGGTGTTTCTTGAAGTTCAGCTTACCAGCTGGGAATTGACTGCAAAAATAGACACTTGGGAATAGGCCCCCTGATTCCTACTCATACTGAGCAGTTTGTTTGGCTTTTGGAGCTCATTTTCCAGATGCAGGTTTAGGAGGAAAGTCTGTCTTGAATCAAAATACATAGCTGCTAATTTTTGATAGACATTCAAATACATGAGTTAAACTTAAATGTTCTGTGGTTGTTTGTGTGGTTTTTGGTGTGTGGATTTTTGTTTGTTTGTTTTTGTGGGGTTTTTTCTCCCTTTTTTTTCTCAAGAAAGAAAAACAACATTTGAAAATAATGAAAAATGTACTGCACAGTTAAACATAATACACAGTATTATATACAGTAATACTGTATAATATACAGTAATTGATATTCTGCTGTGTAATTTATGTAGAAATGAGTTTTTCTTCCAAAAGAAATCATCTTTCATTTAGATAGTGAAATACTATGAGTGTGCTGTTACTTTTTTTTTCTTAAAATTTCCTCCAGGAAAATGTATTTGGTCTACAATGCAGTGAGTGTAAACCTGGAACTTTTGCTCTGTCTGCTAACAATACGCTAGGATGTACTCCATGCTTCTGTTTTGGGATATCCACATCTTGTTCAGAGCTAGAGGACCACGTGAGAATTCCTGTAAGTAAAGCAATGTAATCACACAGACGCAGTTTGTTGCTATCCTCACGTCAGGTACCAGACTGGTGCGCACATTTAGTGGATCAGGCTGAGTGTACTGACTGGCTTACAGGGCCAGTGGCAGAACAGAAAAGAAAGCAAATGGTAAATGGTCATTGTCTTATTTCTGAAACCTTGTGTTTCACTCTTCACTTCTTAAAAAAGTAAGTATCAAACGTGTTTTCCAGTTTTTTGGGTTGGGCATTTGTTACTCTAAGATGGACTATTGACTGTTTCAAAGCAGCTAAAAGTGTAAGCAGGGTATTTTGTTGAATGCATCTTTTGCTCTTTGTGTTGCAGATAACATTAACTCCAGATCAGGCCATTCTGCATGTAGTAGCTCAAAGTAATCTGACTGGAACAGTGGAAGGAGTATTTTCACAATTTCCTGATATTTTATTGGATGCTGCCATAGTCAGAAAGTACTTAAATACAGAAACATTTTACTGGAAGTTGCCAGAGCAGTTTCAGGGAGACCAGGTAAGAACATTAAATAATTGGAATGCTTTGTAGATTACTTTGTTGCCTAATAGACACTCCTTTACTGTAGAGTAGTAACTTTATCTTCATAACATTTTTCTACATTAGTTCTATTCTTGTAGATCATAATATTATAACTATTCCATGATAGAACTTATTTATAGCAAGCACAAACAATATATTTACATTACCCTTTCCTAACAAGATTTTCTTGACCCTGTAAATTGGTAACACCGATATTTAATTACTTCAGAGATTCTGTGGGGGAAAACAGTGATATATTTGGTTTCATTTCAGAACCTGAAAGAATTTTTAACACTGATGCTAGGATCAGTATATAGATCATGGAATCTCTGTTGCTTAGGAATTGAATGAAAATTGAGTGTACACCTTGAAGCGGTCTAGGTAAAGAAACTAAGACTGCTTTTTAGAAATATGTGTTTAACCTTGGTGCAAAAGCCACTGAGTTTAAGTCAATTTTCATGTTTTATTGCCAATTCTTCAAAGAACTGGCAGTTTTCCAGTCTACAGATGGTGTTAAAATATTTTCAACTAGTAGCCTGAACCGTAGAATAAATAATAGTAATCAATTTCAATCCAAACAGCTCATGGCCTATGGAGGGAAGCTGAGATATACTGTTGCTTTTTATGCTTTGGATGGCTTTGGAACCTCAAATTTTGAGCCACAGATTCTAATGAAAGGAGGTCACACCAGCAAGTTGGTCATCTATGTAGACATCCCTTCTCCAGAAAATGGAGTAAGAACTGACAAGGAAGTGGAAATGAAGGAGGTAAGCCAAAACACAGGAGGAACACAGCATTACCTTGAAGTAAACTTGAATGTTCATGGTTTTAATAAATAATAATAAATAAATTTTTAAAAGAATAATAAAAAAAGAGTGAAATGTGTTATGTTTCCCTAGGATTCTTGGAAGTATTTTAACTCTGTGTCTGATAAGCCTGTCTTACGTTCTGACTTCATCTCTGTGCTAAGCAACGTTGAATATATCCTTATCAAGGCAGCTTATGGCCAAGGATTACAGCAAAGCAGGTGAAGCAACCTCATTTGCTTTTGCATTTATTTATGGTATTGCATTTACTGTAATTTAACCTACAAATAATCCCAACTGAGCTATACAGTAACGACTTACCTCAGAGAAAGTTGCAAGTTCCTATTTATGACTTTTGCTCTTCCTCAAACAAGAAAGCATTTATGACTTTTAATTGCAGCAGAATCCCTCTCTTAATTCTTTTTGTGAAACACTAAGTGACTCTGATGCTTACTTTGATAGCAAAACACATAAAGAAGCAAAGACTGATGCAGTGTTCTGCAGGATTGATGATATAGTTAAATATTTTATATTTTCTAAATTATTTCTTTCCTGTCTCGTTTTTATGGATATTGAATTCTTTTTCTTTTTGTCAATTGAAGCACATGGTCCCCTGAGCCATTTGGTTTGTATCAATCTAGGTGTCTCCTGTAGCTTGAAACATTCTAGGCAGTGGTACTAAGATAGTCCCACCTCAGAACAGTAGCATTTTATTGCCATTTTGAGCAGAATTGAGTCACTAATGAGAGGGAGGGGGTGGGATATGGTCATTGTATCTGTCAGTCTGGAAACTAACCAGACAAGTAAAGATGCATCCAATGAAAACCCAATATCTGTACATCTTCACAGCTCTGAAGAAGTCTGATTCCACCTCCAGATTGTGTGTTATTTTTGATTCACATGCCCTCAACTATCTTTTTGTTAGCTCTGTCCAAAATTGTGCCACGAGACAAAAGTAGTTGTCTAATGTTTCTCAGGAAGAATTATATATTCTTGCATGGTGGGTTGGGCAAGATCAACCTTTATTACTTTTAATAGTGTCTGATCTGTTTCATTGCAGGTTCTTAAATCCCATAAATAAGTAAAAAAATCTTCAATTTTTGAGGTATTTGCAGTGGGGAATTATGGAAGATTATGTATTTTAGCTCTGACCTTGAAGCACGAAAATGTTTTTGGATCCTGTTTCTGGAATAAATGCTTCTGTAGATGTTCACACTCTCTTCTGCATATATTTTGTAGAATTGCAAATATCTCAATGGAAATTGCAGTCAAGTTTGAAGAAATGCATGAAGGCAGGCCTATAGCTCATCTTGTAGAGCAGTGTAGGTGTCCTGCTGGTTACACTGGATTGTCCTGTCAGGTACAGAACGCTTGAGTCCTTTTTGTTTGTCTAATAGTGTGAAAGTAAAAAAAAAAAGAAAAAAAATTAAATGGCTTTTAAAGTTGTTTGTAGCTGTTGATAGCTGTGATAACTGTTTTGAAATTTTATTTTACTCCCCTTACAACTAGAGCTGCGCTCGAGGATACTACAGGGGAAAGCATCCAGAGCTCAGTGTAAGAGAGCCTCACACTCTGATAGCACCTTGTGTGCCATGTCAGTGCAACAACCACAGTGACACCTGTGATCCTGACACTGGAAAGTGCTTGGTATGTACATCTTACACATTCTTTTACTGATTTCACCTGAACATATATAGGCAGTAACCTATCGAAGGAGTTTTTGGGAGAAGTATACGTCTGTACTACTTGGATAAAATGTGTTTTTTTTCTCCGCACAACTCTGAAAGATGGAAAATCTGAATAATTTCCCTTATGGTCCATTCAGTAAAATTAGCAAGGTTTTGGGGCACTAACATACTCAAAATCATTAATCATTTTAGTTTTAATTTTACTTTTAATCTTACTTTTGTGTCAGTTAAGTTTGTCTGTTTTTCTGTGAGACTTTTTGGGCTTCTGGACAAGGTCTGCTTATGCGCACAAAAAAATAATTAAAGGTAGCAGTAAGCCATACCGCACCACAGACTTAAAGGCAAATTCTTTCTCTCTTAGGAAGAGAATCCTTTGGGCAGATCTAAATGAGGCTTTTTAATACACATGGCCTAAAATATTATAGGGATATGTCTCAGCTAAGTTAATTTGCTCACTTTTCTCATTGTATCCCAAAGGTTGCAAAGAGGGGTCACATATGACTAACACATTTCCTCTCTCTTGGTCTGACAGCCTGTGGACAGCAAATTCTGTTAGACAAATAAGGCATTAAGTCCATTCCCTGGCATTGCTCAGTATTTTTTCTAATTTTTTTTCCAGTTGCCTTTTTTTTCCAGTGGTGAGGGAGTTAGTTCAAAGTCAACTTCTGCTGAATTCATTCTTGAAGTTGGTTTTTAAGTGAATTTCTTTAGTCCTTCCAGCTTTTCTAAGCCATTCTTTTGCTCTCAGGTTTGTCCAAAAGTATTTATCTCATGAGTAAGAACTAAGGTTCTCACTGTTACAAGGCCAAAATGCATAGCTCTTTCACACAGGTGAATATACATCATTCTTCCTCTTAATTTCTTGTTGAAGGTTAGCAAGTCATCTGTGTCTTGAGGTTACTACTTAGACATTTCCAGCTGAGTGGTGTAGGCAAGAGTTGGTTTTCACCTCTTCTGCTCCCATATAATAGGAGGTTGCCTTGCTACTGTTTACTCTCGTCAACTAACCTAAAATACACACTAGCAAGTATATGAAATAAAGAAAAACAAAAAAGAAAGGCAAAAATAAAAAAGGTGGGGGGAAGCAAAAGATGCACTTGGGGAGACTAGTCAGTTAAATTGTGTTTATAATACTAGTTTAGTGTTTTAATATTTATAGCATTGGTTATTGATCAGTACTCTTGACAGATTAAATGTACTGTCTGTGAATCCTAACTGTAGATAGTCCTCAGCATTTGCTGAAACTCTGAAACTGAAACAGAAAACCCAGGTATTCTGTTTAATTTTTCCATCAGGTTTTGTTTGGTTGGTTGTTTTTTTTGCTTGGATTTTTGTTTGTTTTGGTTTTTTTAGGATTTTTTGTACTGTGATGTCATGGCCTGAAGTGGATTAATAGTAGCAGAAATACATAAACTTTAATGGAAATTTAGAAAAGAAATCAGGTCAGCCTGCTTGAAGGGGCATTCACAAAAGAGAAAATACGCTGCCATTCTGTTTATTTTTGAATAAAAGATTTTTTCACTCAGCGAATGCTGACCAATGGGTAGTGACATGTGGAGATGATTACTGGAAACTGTACACGTGTATTGACTGGGGGGTAGATAAAGTTACTCCTGTTGTTTGTTGTTGTTTTAAACTGTCTGAATTCCTTTGTGTGTCTCAGAACTGCAGAGATAACACAGTTGGTGATTACTGCAGTGCTTGTGCCCCAGGCTACTACGGAAAAGTAACTGGATCTGCCAATGACTGCTCTCTTTGTGCCTGTCCCAGAGCCAACCCTGTTAGGTAACCAGAATTTACTAAATCCAGTGTGCATTTTACCATTCCTTATTTCTTGTGTTGTATGTCTAACCTCCTACTCCTTCTGCTCCTCCTACACTATGACAATAGGAGTTGGTTATCGTTATGTGTCCTTAAATTTTTATCCTTTTAATTTTTTTTTTAATATAAATTTTTAATTTGAATGCTGCCTATTTTTATTAGTAAATTGAGCTTGCATCCCAAGATGTTCACGGGTACCGGTAACTCTGTGAAATTTTAAAATAAATAGCTCAGGTGATAGATGAGTCAATTTTTTCTCTAAGACTAGAACAGACACATAGACTGTTTTATAGTTAGTTGACTAAGTTGCTGTGACATTGTTTAGTTTGAAATGTGAACCTCTTACTTCGTTCAGAGAACAGTACTTTAGTATTTACAAAGATTCAGGCCATGCCCACTCAATGCAGAAACTTTTCATGAGATCAGTCCAAGGGGAAGAACAAGTATTCTTTTGTCTGAAGTTTATACAGCTGCTTGTTTGGTAGAGGAACAGTTAACTTTGTATTTTGAAAAACAAAATGCTGTGCAGGCTGGTTGTTTTTTCAGAAGCTTAAAAAGCATATTTGTTGTTTGCTTTTGTATAATTAAGTCAGAATGAGAGTAGCAATTCTGGTGTCCTCCTGCAAATGTCAGTTGAATGCATACTATAGCCGTATCATACAGCATCCATTTTATATTGTCTTACCTTTTAAAAGGAAGGCCATAATGTGCTCTAGCATCTTATGCAGTAATGGAGCCTGGGGAACTGGGAAAGCAAACTTAACTAACTTAAAGTACAAATTCCAGAGGAATGCATCAAATTAAACAGAAGATGCTGTTACTTACAGTATTTAACCTGTGGCTGAAGGTCTTGTCTGTATTTGTATGGTCTTTTATATATATGATAGCAGGTATTTGTTTATCCTTCCTCCAGCTTTAGTCCCACTTGTGTCCTGAAAGGTGTTCAGGATTACCACTGTGATGCTTGTCTCCCAGGATATGAAGGACAGTACTGTGAAAGGTGAGTTACACATGATGTTCCCATTTATTCCCAACTCCCAAGGACAGTTTGGTTAATATGAGCCGCATGTGTACTCAGATTATTCAGTGATCATAAATAAATGTATAAATGAGTGCTCAAGGACTTAGAGTGAGTTGCTAGTTGCTGTTGAGCTATTAATAAAAACCCCAACCTATCAGTAGATGTAACATCTGATGCCATGCTGAATATCCCCCGATGCTCAGTGTGCCATTCCTCCCTGTGCAGGTGCTCCCCTGGCTATTACGGTGACCCTCAGCTCCCCGGTGGCAGCTGCCACCCGTGCCAGTGCAATCCGGGCGGTTCTGTTCACGGGAATTGCGATGGTGCCACTGGGCAGTGCCTCTGTAAGCCGGGGGTGACGGGACAGCTCTGTGAGGAGTGTGAGCCGAGGCACCTTCTGGTGGAAGACGAGTGTGTGTGTAAGTGGCTTTCAAATTGTTTACTTTCCCAGTGGGCTGTGGGCCACTCCAGTGATATTTATGTGCACGTGGTTGTTCCTTGGATGGGTTTATGATGTCGGGCCCTGTTCTTTCTGTGAAGAAAAGAAATCTTAACAACTCATTATTTCTGTAAAATGGAGAGGTTTGGAGGAGGTATTCTCTGGAGGTCCCATCCAACCTCAGCCATTCTGTGAACACAGAGGAAGATACAGTAGAGATCATAACATCAGACAGGCAGTTAATCCTTAAATTGCTTTTTCAGTGCTACAGACAAGTTTAAGGAAAGATAATTTTAAGGCTTTTTCTGACTGTGTAATACCTTTATTTATTGGAAGATTTTGAATTCCTATGTCATTGACCCTTTGGACGTGAGGTTGCTGTAATGATACTTTTGGAATTATCCCAGGTTTATAGGCATTCTCTACCAATAATAGGTCATATTCCCCAAATAATTAGTCTTGTAATACTTTATGGGAGTGTAGCTAGCAGAAAGACATATCTAGTACAATAACCTGCTCCTGTAATGACTCAGGATTTAGAATTCAGGTTTTATTTTGTATAAATCATAAAAAAAATCTGGGAAGTAAATAGAATTACAGGACTCCAGGCTTGAATTTCCTGTCCGCCTAATCTGTTTGACTGAGTGGCTTCCACGTGGATTTATTGCAAAATAGCTAAATGGGCTCAATAAGCTTATAATACTGCAGGCATCTCAATAGTTAGCAGGACCAATAAGGCTCTAATGTATGCTAACCTAACGAGAATGTGTTTGGAATAAATTCACTCCTGGGCAGGAAGTGAAAGGCAAGACTACAAATCTGTGTATTTAGAGTTATTATACTTTATCCCTCTTAACTTAAGTGATGAGGGCCATACTGTCTATATCAAAATTGCAGTTTTTTTGCCTTCATTTTAATACTAATATTGCTTCCTTAAAATTGTTTATTTAGCCTGTGATGACAACTGCACAGGAGTTCTGTTAAACAGTTTGGATAATCTCAACGAGGCCATACTTTCAGTGAACCTCACTGGTATTGACCCTGTGCCCTATGGGATGTTGTCAGAGTTGGAGAATGCGACACAACATCTGAAGGTAAAATGAACATATAAATAGTAGAAATATTCAGTCACACCTTTAAAGCAAAACTTGCAGGTACTGGTAATTTGACAGAAGGCTTCCTGAAGCTCATGGCTTGAATATGTGTAAGTTATAGCCAGATTAAGACCATTATGTTTGCTATGAAAACACACCTTAAATTATTTGGCCGTCTGTATATTTTCATGTGTTGCACTGGCATTTAAATAAATAGATTAATGTATTTTTCAATCAGCAGTAGGATTTCTGAATGTGCTGTATGTATGTGCTTCACCTGGGTTATGTGCATTCTTAAGGCTGGCCAGCAAGGGGATTAATTTTCAGTGGTGCAATAGAAACAGCAGGCCAGGTCTTCTCCCTTTTTTGGTCCCTTTGCTAAAGAGATGCCAAGGCATAGATCTGGAGGCTGTTTCCTCAGAGTCCCCTGAGTCCTACCCTGGAGTGGTAGGCTGCTTCTCCATTAGCCAGGGTGCTTGGGGTGCAGCAATTTGCTTTTTTTTTGGCTGTGTGGCAGTCCAAGTGCTTTACTCTATCGTCCATCTCAGGACACTAAAGTCAGGTGGAATGTTTCAGTCTTAGGCACTTTCAGGCTGCTTGGGGCAAACTTCCCTTCAGCTCCTCCCCCCCATAAACAAAGCATGAAATACTACTTTTTGTGATTCTAGAAGGTCATTTATTGTTGCTGAGGAATAAGTTCATGTGGCCTCTGCACAAAAGCAGAGATAAACAGGATCCTCCCTGCTTCATGACTACTAAAAATAGAAACATTATTGATAAGAGTCTTCTCAGCAATACTCAAGCAGACAAGCTCTGAGTCAGAAACAAAGCCTTTGTATTTCACCATATCACAAGAAAATCAAAATAATGTCAGCCTTTTTGTGCTGCCAAATGCAGCAAATTAAAATTGTGAATTATAATTTCTTCTCTTTAAGATATAAGGCAGAATGAATTCCAATCAGTGTACTTCAAAATGTTAATAAATACAATATTTGATGGCAAACTTGATTGAATTACATGTTTATGCTTCAGCAGAGATACTGTTATCCTTTAATTTTACTTGCTAACCTTTTAGTTTGAAAGCTTTAGTTATGCTTCCCTTCCTTTATGTCCTAAGGCATACGTGTACTGAATTATTGTAATACTTCAAGGATATAATTTACTTGCTTTCTATAATTATTTTGTTATTTGTAAAGGAGCATCATCATCTTTTACTTGGAAATATTATTAATCTGCAGCTTTGATTTAGATTTTTAATTTCAAAGAAAAGTCAAATCTTATGTAAAAATAAAGGTGGTTTATGTTTCTACTTATTTCTTATGTAAGTTTAACCTTCTTAATGATAGTAAGTTTATAGTAAGTTTACCTTAACTACTTAAGTAAACTTCTACTTACTTCTTGCTTTCTAAATTTTTGTACATACATTTTTTCAGTATTAAAGTTAAATCAAAGCCAGCTGGCACTTTATTGGAAGTGGGGTGCTTAAGGTGGTATAAAACTTCTTGTGACTGTGACTCATGTAATTTTGTTTATGGCGGGCCAGTGTTTTTTGAACAACTAAATCTTGGGGATAAGTTGATAGTCTTATAATTTTTCTCTGTTTGGAAGCAGGTATTCCCTTTTTCTGGATAGTTAAAGATTACCTTGCCTTTTGCCTTGTACCAAAGTAACTGTTTTATGAGGCCAGAAAATCCCCAAGGTTATTTCTGTGAATTACAGATCTTCCCTGAAGGGCTGTCCCCCGCACTGTGCTGCATCTGCCTCGTGCTGTTAGCTCTGAGTACTTCCTCTTTTCTGTACCTTTCAGTGTGGGTCCTTTGGTAATGAAAAGTTATCAAATCAGGTTGTCCACTCCTCATTACTTCTGCACCTCCAGTCCACTGGAAGACTTAAGTTGTTCTGTTTTTCTAGTTAAAGCTTTACTCCTCCTGACATACCTAAACTTGGTTGCTGCCCTGTTCTGCTTTTTTGAACTAGGCTTTTGAAGAAACCTGCTGGGTGTTATTCCAGGAGGCTCAAGAGCTTTAGCTTTCTCTTTCACTTGTTTTTCATGCTGAGGAAAGGATTTTGAAATTTCCATTCGACACAAGGCTGTTGGAGACTCTTATGTATTACTTTTTAAAAAATTTGGACTTTACTTATATATATCTATGTGTGTGTGTGTGTATGTGTGTATATATATATATATATATGTATGTACCCACTATACTTACTATGGTTTTTATGATGCTTGGCTCTGAAACATCTGAAATCTAAAAATAACCTTTCCTAGACTTGCTCTCTTTGTAAGAGATACCCTAGGCTTTTTTGCATCTTTAGAGAAGTGGTATTCTGTTGCAGGCCTTGACTGTATCAAATATTATAGACTTGGGCACAGTGTTAATTGCCATATAGAGCAGGTTTGAGGTGACCTTGAAGGCAAACGCAGCATATTATTCTTTCTCACTGACAAAGGGACCCACAGGACTGCTTATCTCCAGGGTCATCCTCACAGATACACCCTAGTGCAGCTGTTCTGACAGGACCAGCTGCTGGAATGGTAGCAGCTACGGGACCAGATGAAACATTTAATTTGAAGGGCCTTGGAACTTCTCAAAGTAGTTTACTTGGGCACTCAGGCTGTGCTGAAATTGAGAATCAGGAATGCACAAATGCTGCTTCCTTCCATTTTACTCAATTAAAAATACAACATGGCTGGATTCTTGCTTATTTAAAGAAATGGTGCACTGTGTTCATGAACTGTATGTATGTGATTCCTTTATGTCATCTTGTGTGCTTTGAAGATCAGTCCTTTCAATAGCATATAAATAATCTAAGTAGTGTGCATAATTATTTTCTTCCCAATACTTTTCTGGACCCACAAAGAAGTCTTCAAATTACAGTGAGCTGTTACTTCTCGTTTCTTATAGAGGTCTATAGTTCCTAGGGAAGATCCAGCTTACTCATTAGATACAGCACAAGAAAGTCTTCTGAATTTATCAGGAGGAATTGATCACTTGCATGAAGAGGTAGGTGCTGGGTTCTTTATTCTTAGTCTATCTGGAGAAGTCATTTGGGATTTCATAGCATAGTAGCTTAATGTCAGAGACTTGTTCAAAAAGTAAATTAAATTAAAAGAGTTCAAAAATTAAAATCTGTAGAGTTCAATGAAACAATTCAGTCCATTCTGTAGTCTTCCTGAAAAGGGGAGTTAATTACTCTGTGGAATTCTGCAAACTACAGTGGTTTATGATATTGTACAGGAGATTTACGTGATTTCTGTTAAGTTTTTTTGTGCTGTGGTCATTTAATGTCCTAAAACTGGAGAAAGTGAGTTGCTTTCTTCTCACTGGTTTTAACATGTGGAACCTTTTAAAAATCATGTCATAGCTGAGTATTCACCAAAAAGTCCTTGATACCTGTAGTACTGTGTTTAAAATGATCTCAGGAGAATTAAATCTGTCGAAATCTCACAGGAAAAGTAGACAACATTTGTATTCTTTATCCAGACTTAACAGAAGAATAATTGTAGGTAGGAATTAGACAATAGTACTTCAGCCATTACATCTCATTTGCTGACCATATGTTCTTATAATATTCTGACCATGTATACAGAATCTAACCAGGTGCTTCCACTGAGTGTTGTTATAGTTAATATTGATGTATCCAGAACAGTGATTTTCTTAACAAACATTAGTTGTACCTAAAAAATTATATAATATTTACTTACTTAAAAGAAATAGCTTTGATAATTGTGAGCTCACTGATTACGGAAATAATTGATAACTCTGATCTGAGAGTCTCGAACTTAAAACACAATTAAGGCATCTGCAATCATGGATGCATCAGAGATTTATGAAATAGTTAGATCTACCTTATCAAAAAGCATTGTTTCCTTACACTAAAATGTTCTCAGTATTAAGAAAATAAGCATAAAAACCATAGACAAGTATCAGGAATTAATCAGTGTTTTAGGAGAACTGTTAGATATTCTCTCTGATTTTATTCTAGACAACTAGATTTTTGAAAAAAGCTCAGCAACTTGACACAATGACTCAGAAAACCAGGAATAAAAGTCAAGAACTGACTGGCTTTATTGACACAGTACATACAACCATCAAAGGTATCCTGTTTTTAAGATATTTCCATTTCTTTACAAAATTTAGTAAGGGTATGTCCTGTTTACATGGAAAATGTTGCAGTTTGCACAGGGGATTCAAATATGTTCTTTTTTTTTTAATGGTATGACTAAAATCGTTTACTTTCCTACTCAGTACTTACTGAAGTTGCTATGTCACTAAATGAAACACTGGGCCTGGATCTGCCACTGTCAAATGCTACATCTCAGAGCCTACAGGATGATATTTCTGCCCTTTTGGATGCATTGCGCAAGAAGGATTTTGCTCAACAACACCAGAATGCCACCACAGTCCTAAAGTAAGCCTGGTCTGCCAAAACCTGTATTTCACATATGTCTCTGCCATGCAACACTGCTTTTTTGAAGTGATATCTGGAGAAATGTTTTGCCATAGTAAGTGGCAGTATGACAGATAGCTAGCCCAGGTGGACCTATATGAACTTTGTTTTGGAGTTACATGATTTGATGACACTTGGTCATCCCATGTGATACAAATCAATAATAAAGTCTTTTAGAAGTCTGTTAAAATCAATAGTACAGCCTGTTAACTTGGATGTGATACAAAATTCCCTTGCAATAACTGAAAAAACTCACTGATTTCAGATTCTTTCAGATCTGACCTTAACACACATCTCTGTGTTGATTTTGGCTGGGAGATGGCATAAAACTGTCTCAGTCGATTGCAAGCCCAGGATATGTCAGGCCTGCTGAAGGACATGACAACTGATTGTCACTGGAATATGGATAATAAAGATTTGCAAATGAAACCAAGGCATTTTTTAAAGCATTCTAAACCATTGTTTATGATTGTATTCTGTTATCTTGATCTGTACCCAGTTAAAGGCTATTTTGAAATGGCTTTTATAGTCATTATTAGTGCTTATTGCCAGACTTTGGAAGATAAAAACATTGCTGTTCCAAAAGTCAGCAAATGTTTTGTTCCAGTTTCAGAAGTACTGGCTAATTTCACAGCACTCCAAAAACTGTAGGAATGTTAACATTGGCTTCAAGGGACAAGGATTTAGACCAGAGTAGAATATTTCTGAAAATTTGACTTCTTTTTTTATTAAATGCTTTGGATTAAGCAGGATAGAGTGTTTGTGTTGGTTGCATGTCTCATTTTGTTCAGCAGACTCTTCTGCTGAATATAGAACTGTATAGAAGCTCTATAGACATGAAAATGGACCAGAAATGTACCATTTATTCTTCTTCTTATTAGGAACTTCAAATAGGTTTTTTTTCGCTTACAAATATATCTCAAAATGTTTTGTTCTGTAGTAAAAAAATATTCTGACTTTCTACATCAACAGCTTTTGAGCTGTTATAGAAGGTGTTTGTAAATTAACTTTTTCGATTATAGTCTGTTGAAATTTCTGAAAACTCTCTGATAAGGGTCCTTTGACAGATTGAAGAAGAGAGTTAATAAGTTCTATAAGGTTGTTTGCTCTGCAGAATTTCTTACGCAATGCAGCTGCAAATTCAAAAATTATTTAAATAAGCAGCTTGCTAGTCTGTATTTTAGGCAGTAGGCATTGCCACATGACTCACAGTGGACTGAGTTTATGATAATGTATTTTAGGCAAAATTTGTAACTGAGGTCTCCACACATTTGCCGTGAAAGGCAAAGTCCCCAGATAATTAAGAATATAACCTTTTCACTATATGCTGAAACAGAAGCCATTATTGTCTTGCAGAATACTTTAGATCTGGTAACATTTTAAGGCTATGGCTTCTGATTGTAAGGACTCTGAATTATTAGTTTTAGGAAATACATGCAAATGCACATCTGCTGTTCAGTAAGAAAGATGGAATGCATTTTACTGTGTATATCTGTGAAATAAACTAGGTTTCTTTTGCTTTGGCTAAAGATCTATACGATATGCAGTCAGATTAACAAGGACAAACATTTATATAAAAATACCATTACAGGAGTTGCAATGTTCAGCATGTGTGCTGAAATGAAGAGAAACAAAGGAATAGACTTTCAGGACGATTTTTACTTCTGTTCCCTCAGTTCTGGAAAGTGTTCAAATGGAGATGCAAATATTCCCAAATAGAACAGCTGAAGCAACTAACAACTGATAGATTTGGGAGAATTTAATATTTGCCAGATAATCGCTGTAGCTGATTAAAAATATAAGTGCATATATTGTTCATTTCAGTGTTCATTTTAATGATACTATCTATTTGATATTTAAACTTTTCTGGACTCTTGGGTATATGTCTTTCAGTTCTGGATACTTGTTTCTTTCCAGTGCCAGTCCTCATAAATGATGTTTTGATCCTACATTCAAAATATGAATCACTACAATTAGGGTATAGAGTACTCCCAGAGGAAAGTTTCACAGAGATTTTGATGTGGGGGTATGTCCCAAATTAAGTCCAAACAAATGTGATTCATACTAACCCCTTTCCCCTCCAGTCATTGCATACAAAGTTATTGAACTGTATTACTGTCGTCTCCCCAGGCAGTCATCATTTTGTGTGGTAAGATAAATAACTGAACTACCATGTGTATGTATGCTCTTCTAGAAAAAAAGGGCAGACTTCTGTAAGAAGATGCATATTAATTTCACATGACCCCATGTTCTCCTTAAGAAATGCATGCCTAAGTTTCTCCTTCACTGTGTTTTTAATTTCTGATTCCTCTCCCTTTTCAGAGCTGCAGAAAAGTTGTTGACCCAGGTTCAGAAAGAGTATCTCAAACCCCAGCAGGAACTTTCTGAACTCAAAATGAATGCAAGCCAGTTCTTATCAAAGCACAACAGCAGACTGCAGGATGCCCAGGATCTGGTGAACGAGGCGCTTGCCAACATCAATGAGACCCATCGCTTGTTTCCTCTTATCTCCAGCAACCTGGCAGAGTTAAATGTAAGACTGGGCAGTCAGTGTTGTTGCATAAGAAATATCAAATATATGATTGTTTTTAAAAGTTGATTTTTTAATTTTTTAAACATATTTAAACATTTCAATGTTTAAATATGATGCCTTAAAAATTTAAAGGAAACTAGACCCCTGTTTGAAAACCGTAATGCTATGTGTTATGTGAACTCATCAGTATAGCTGACTTTCCTGACTACTATAAAACACGGGATTTATGCTATAGGACAAAAAGCTAAATATAAAGGAAGGTGAAGAAGTCTCAAGCATGCTCATTAAAGAAGGGAAGGATCTAGTGAATGCTGCTGCTTCTCTTGCCCAAGATGTAAAGAACTCTACATCTGTAAGTCCTCAAGTTTTAACATCCTCTTTGAGACTCTCAAGTGTATTTTGCTAGTGAAAAAAAAAAAAAAGGGAAACATTTTGTTTTGCAGAGCGTGGAAGTCCACCAGGATGGGTTAGCCCTGTGGAGCACCAAACTGCGACATCACGTGGATGAGCTGGTGATGCAGATGTCTGTGAGAGGAGTGCTTGACCTGGTGTACAGAGCCGAGGAACATGCCACCCAGTTCCAAAGACTTGCAGATGCACTAGAGAGGTGATAAATTCAAGAATTATGAAATCATGAGATTGACATTAGTGTCAGATTTAATATAAATAGGTAGAGGCCTAATTCACTAGATAAAGTCCCTGTCCATGGCAGGGAAGTTTTAGTAGATGATCTTTAAAGGTTTCTTCCAACCCTAAGGATTCCATGATCAATTTTTATTCCCCATTTAATTTCAAGTGCTTTTTACTTTTAATGCAGTGTAACTTCATGAAATTATGTGGAGGAGGGTTGATTAGTCTTGCATTTCATGTGGCTGACTTACACAGTAACTGGGCATTATTAAATGCCCAATGAATATATCATGGTATAGCTTGAAAAGCATCTGGTCTACACATGAAAAATTCTTGGCAATATATCTTGGAATGCAATCAAGACGCTATTCTTACTGTGCCTCTATTATTGTTGCTTTCAAAATGTTTTGCAGAAATGAGTGGGTTGCAATCTCAAATCCACTCAGATGCACTCTTAAAATTCAAAAGTTGCTAAGTCATTCCAGTTAATTCAATGGAAATTAATCTTCTATCCCAGGAATCCTTCTAGGATGCTTATTGTTTTGTCTTTTAAAGTCAGCAGATATGTGTTAAAAGTTAAATTATATCAAATTGGAAAATTGACATCTATTTTAAGTTTAAAACCAGAAAATTTTGCTTAGAGTAACATTAAGCAATTCTTGACCTCACCACAGCCAGGTAAATTCAATAAAGCAAAATTTAATACAGATTAGATTTCTAATGATATATGATTTCATATATCTCTTCCTAGATTCTGTATCTGTACTTAGCTTTTGAGCTCCAGATAGGGGTTTGTTCCTGTTCTGCTTAGGCAATACGATTTGTTTGTTCTAAGAGTCTTTATAAATTGAAAAAATTAACATAAATAAAAGGGAACAAAGTAGAAGTAAACAAAAGAGATGGAAAGGAACAAAACAGAACAGCAACTAACAAAATAGAAAAAAACCCTGCAGTTGAAAACCTTTTAATTGATTTTTTCAATTCAAAATAGTGAATTCAAAGCCCCTTTTGCAACACTGGGCACGGTGTGCTTGTTTTTTTTCAGAGTGCATCATGTATTCTGGAAAGATGTTCATGTTGTAATTGAAGACATGGAACTCAATGCTTGATTGAAAACAGATTTGCTTGTTAATTGTCTATTTAGTGGCCTCTCTAGAGTAAGAAGTGTGACTCTGAACACAACTGCTGCTATCTACACTCACTCCAGTGTTAAAAGTGTGATTGAAAGAACAGAGAGTTTGGCAGATGATGCATCTAGAGTTGTGAATGGCCCCTTGGATTTTGTAAGTATCAGTGTTAGCATTTTAATTTACTTCTTCACCTTTCTCATTTTGGAGTATTTGTTCTAATTGTTTCTGCACTTGCTGAAAATTTGAGTCTTCTTGATGGAGGCGTGTCCTTGATGGCAGTCTGTCCTACCAAGTATTATGTACTGTATCCTGAATCCATACTCCAAGGCAGCAGTGATACCACATGTCAAGTTCTGTTTACTTTGCTTTTTTCTCTGCCACAGTACCGTTTTCCCTTTGTTTTGTTTGCTTTTCAATGTCTAATGCATGTTTAACTGGACTGGACTTGATTCTATGAGGGTTTATATCAGTCATCTGACATGTATTCTTGTAGAACTCAAATTCCCAGGCCTCTAATGCTCCCTTCCACCTTTGAAATTATTCAACGATCTCCTTATTTGACCTATCCCTCTTCCATTTCTATCTAGGTATTCCCAACCACAGCTACTTTGCTTAGTAGAGGACATTTCATAACCAAACGTATGTCTATGTCTCATCTACCATCCCACTGCTTTCCAAGATTATCAGATTGTTACTGAAAAGATAGATTAAAAAGACCAGACTAGTTCCCAGTCTGATATTAACAGTTTCCTATTATTTTCCCCCCCTCACATCTCTTTGTCATGCACATTATACCTGCAGAAGAAAATGTGTGATAATGCATTTACATGACAGCGATCAAAATAGTTGACATTCTTTTGTGAGCTTGTATGTTATTATATAGCACTCTGTCTTATTCAAGCTTTCTACAGCATGAATCCTTCAAGGTGTTTGTCCAGATTTTTTCAGTTGGAGAAATGTAAAAGAATGCTTTTAAGACTGTGACTTTGAAATGTCTTACTTTAAATTGCTCAGTGCTGGAAATTTTGGATTGGGCCTGGAAGTAGAATTTCCAAAAGAAAACACTGAATCACTAGCAGTATTGAAACCAGAAATTTGTAAGTTTTGTTTCATAGCCATCTTTTTTTAAAATTAAATCACAAAGAGATTCAATGTCACATTCTTGGATAAATGATAGCAACTTGTATTATTTTTAAATGATGCTTAATAAGGTAATGAATAGAATATTTCATATATAACAAACATGTTCAGTAACTTTAAGTAGGTGTCTGTAGATACTTAAATGTTTTCAGTTGAATTTCTGGTTTTCATATGTGGCAACTTGATGTCTGTTTTTTTAGGCAGAGGAATCTTTCAGTCTTCTGGGAAAAGAAACTCTACTGCTTAGCTCCAAATTTCAGAATGAAGCTAAAAATCTGAAGAAAAAAAGTGATGGTCAGTTCTATAGAATTCACATTTCTGCCTCTATTTCTTTTTTCTATTTTCTGTTTTGTGCTGGGCTTTTTTGTCTTTTTCAATTTGGCTTTCTAGTGTAGGGCTTTTTTTGTATATGACTATGTGCATATTTTCATGCAGGTAAGGTTAGTGTTTTACAGATTCACAAAATATTCTCATTTTTTGGGTAAGAATATAATTTTTCTCTGTAAGCATTTAAAAACTTGGCCTTCACTGTACCACGTTTACCTATAAGCAATGCTTGCAATGGCTGCCTTTTCCAAACTTAATGAATTAAATCAGTAGAGATTGTGCGGTTGAGAAAGAAAAAGCATAATTCTTGAAAATTCCATTCATTTGTTTTTATTTAATAAATCATGGATGACACAGGTATGTAAGATGACATGTTTAAATCCTAATCCTTTTTACTTGTTCCTGCTGGACAGCTGAAGTACAAAAACAAGCTGAATTTCTTTGTCTCCATAAATTCAAAAATACTTTTGGTTTTTTTATTACTCCTAAGATACCAGCAAGGCATTCAAGTCTACACCATGAAAATTCAAAAGCATTTTGAACAAAGGCTCTGTGTAGGAGTGGAATGGAAGCAGGCCCTTAGTGAAATTTTTGACAAAACTGGACAGAAAGGGAATGTTTCACGGAGATAAACTGTATCTGTAGAATGGTCTTGTCTTGCAATACCAATGGTTTACAAATATGTATACATTTTATGTAATTTAGATGGACAGAATTACATACCTTTTTTGTTCTCTGTATTCTACATATTTTAATTTCTAATGAGAGGATTCTGCAAACAGATCACAAATATATAGAAAAAACCCACTTGTTTGGCTCCTGTTACATAGTATAAAATGTGAAGAACGCTGTAAAACTTATTAGAGTTCAATATCGTGGAATAATTTTAACTTACAGTCTTTTCCTCACAATGTTTGTAGGCATTCAGTCTCATGGAATTGGCCAAAAAGGGCAGCTTTGAACAGAACAATGGCCACAGGAGCTTCTCTATTAATACTGCATTCATTTTGCATTCCTGTTTGTAAAATGCTCTTTCTGTTGGAGAAAAAAAAGTTCCACTGATGAGATAAATGAATGTTTCTTATCCCTATACTTTGGTTTTGTGTGGGTTGTATGGTATTTGGTTATGCATACGTTCTTTCTTTCTACAGGACTTCTATTTGGATTGAATGGGCTGAACAAAAAGGTAGAAAAGATTCAGGAAAGCACTAATAAAATTGGCAACCAACTTAATGATTCTCTGTTGACACTCAGAGTATTGCCTAACAGTAAGTGAAATTTATATTGACGTTCTCCTTATTACAGAACACTCTAGTACAGTTGTAATAAAACCCTGTTCATTATCTGATTGCAGAGACCTAGCAATAAACTATATGGGAGACTTCATTTAGCCTCCTAAATATTTTACATTCTTTTTAGTAAACCCATTAAACATAATTGGGTCTGTAGTCTGATTCACATTCCACATTGCTGTAAATCAGGAGGGGCTCTGGTAGAAATACAATTACTGATATGAGAGTGAAGTTACAGAATATTTAATCCCACATGCAGAGAAACTTATGTATGGAACTGTGAGATTTCACTTTCTTTTCTGGCTTGTTTCAAAATTGTTTATACTAATCTGTGAATTTTACAGTCTGCATGTAAATGTTTTCTTGTTGTAAATGCTGACTTCATTTACTGATTTAAATCAGTTGTTTTCTGTGCTTTTCCAAAATGAAAGAATTAATCTTTCTTCAGTCATTATTTTGAATTAAGGCAAGACCTAGAGTTCATGGAAACTAGTAGAGAAAATTACTTTGAATTTGTGAATAAGAGGGTCTGAAATACTTTGCCAATCTTAATAATGTGTTTTAAGTTAGAAAAACACTGATTAAGACCTCTTGTTAGGGTTGTTTGATTCTACTGTGAATCTGGATTAGAATGCTAAGTTCAGAGCCTTAAAATAACCATTTTGCAAGTCAGAGACTTAATTCATGCTAAAGGGTAATAGTGATGAATAGTTACACTGGATATGAATTGCAGGATGCTATCTAACATAAAGCTACACATTGAAAATTAAGTAATTAAAATAACAGGAGTGTTCTCCTTAACTCACAGCTTAACATTGTTTGATTTCAGCTTTGCTGTTACATTTCTTGAAGTTATCTCCTTTTTTTTTACATCTGGTCAGAGATTCATGGTGGCATTGCCCTCTGTGTAGAGGGTGGTGAAGAGGGATCCTTGGAAGTCTAACTCAGGCCTTTTTTGCCAGTGGCAGCATCTTCCCACTGTTGCGGGCAGAGGGTGTAAGGGGCAGGTGGAGGTTGGGAAGGGTGCACTCAGTAAACAGGTGATTGTAGCCCAAAACAGAGGATGTAATAGACCTTCTGCCTCACCAGCTTTGCATAGGATTCAAAAGTCTCAAAAGAGTGTCTCTGGGTGCCAACACTGATTTATAAAACACTACGAGCCTGATGTAATCATACAAACTTCCTGTTGAGATAGACAGAATCAAGTTCCCCAAACAGACAAAAATAAAATTCTTACGATGACAGGAATGTAACTGACAGCATTTCTAGTATTTTGGCTATGTTTGTAGCTGCTGTTAGGAAGCCAGGCATTTGTTAGTCACAAGTATGTATGAAAGTTTTGAATGTTTTTTCAACCTGGGAACCGTGTTTCAGATACCGGGAAATACATGCTTGAAGTGAAAGAGCTGGCTGTGTCTGCAAACACCAGTGCTGTGGTGGATTTAAGTCACTTTGGGGATTTCAGTCAAAAGCTAATGAATACATCTTCTACATTGTCCCAAGTTAATGACACTTTGAGGAAAACTAGTGAACTCATAACTGATTCATCAAAAGCTGGTAAGTTTGCTCTCTGGAAACGTCACTGCTTGCAGAAGCAGTAAAAATGTTCAATCCTAACAGGCATTAAATGTGAGTCTGATGGGCTGAGAGTTTCTTCCTAATCCAGTAAAAATATGCTAACTTTTTTTAAAAGACCTCTAGAGGATTCACATGGGGTGTATATCCCTTACTGATGTTTAAAATTGCTGAAACCAAAATGATCAGATACTGGCTAAGTATTTTGGCAATGAACAGTACATTTTGCTTTCACCATGCCTCAACATTTCTTTTATGTTTTCACAGCATTCACAGCTGAAAAACAAGTTAAAGAAGTTGAAGCACAGGCAAGTCTTTTATTGGATAGACTGAAACCTTTGAAAATGCTAGAGGAGAACCTGAACAGAAACCTGTCTGAAATTAAAGAACTTATCAGCCAGGCCCGCAAGCAGGCAGCATCTGTAAGTTCCATCATCCCAGACTTAAATGACTTTTCACTTTTAGCAGGGAGGTTCTTTGAGATAAGGAGCGTAAAATTTACTTTCAAGGTACTTGGTTGTTGTTGTGGAGTCTCAGTGAAGTCCAAAGAGCACTGACTGATGCTAAAAGATGATACTGGCAGGGCTGTTGGTACATTTTAAGGTTTTAGTATCAAGTTTCTTACTGCATTTGTGAGTTTGTCAGAACAGCTGGCTAGTAATTCATCAGCTATTTCCTCCTGTTTCCTATAAAGATAATAAAGCACAGTATGACAAAAAGCAGTCATGAGAGATTTTGATGAGAAAGAGACAAGATGGGAGACGGCACTGCTATAGTACAATATGTTAATTTTTGAGATAATTTAGAGATTGATGTGGTGTGCCCCCATATAACATCAAGTACCATTACAAACTTTTTGTCAGGTGTCAATTCTATCGGTAAATTTGCTACCTATGGCCTGTCATGTCCATATGTTCTTTGCAAGAAGCAGCTGAGCATCCAGAGTACTTTGAGACAGTGTACTTGTTTTTAAATCTCTGCTTCTCCCTTAAAGGCAGTGAAAGCGAATCAGCTGTACTATGGATCTCATTAGACTGTGAGAGAAATGTGAAAATGACTTTGCAATGAGTAATTTTTGGTATGCCTTTGACTTAAGTGTGGGTATGTTATTGTAAGGTTTAGGGAGGTGTTGTTTAAAAAAACAGAAGGCACTTGGTTCTTTCTGCAAATCTTCTTAATTATATGGTTATTGCTTCTCTGTCATAGTCTACTGAAGCCTAATGAATCTACTGCAGAAAAAAAGGGAATGGTATTTTCTGAGGTGTCATAAGCCGTTCCTGGCAAGGTGAAAAGGCGTAGTAGCAAAATCCCTTTTTCCAGTTTGGGGGAGTTTGTTCTTTTTGGGGGGTGAGGGGGCTAGGCTTTTTTGTTTGTTTTGGTTTGGGGTTTTTGTTTGTTTTGTTTGTTTGTTGGTTTTTTGGGTAATTTTTTGCTACACAAGAGAAACTTGATGTATCTGTGTGTATGCATTTAGTAGTTCCTGGTATATTCCCTGAAGTTAGTGGAATTAAGCCTTTTCTCTTGTTAAAATGGATTTTCTGTCATTACACTACCAAGCTGCTGGAAGTTTGGCTGCATTTAGCTTGGGTCAATGTTTCATCAGTTTACTAAGCAGTGGTCAATGGCGTTGGAGGTATGACAACAGGAACATGATTTATTTAATCTTTAAAAAGTTGAACTTGCAATATATGCACAAATGTATCTTTTAATATTGTATAAATTGCTACAATTTTGAAATAATCAGAATTATTGCAGATGGTCTGCCTTCTTAATTAGTTTAAAAAAAATTCTCTCAGCAGACACTAGAAATGGTTTCCTTTATTTTAAAACACTTTGAATTTCTGTATCTTTTATTTTCTGATATTATGATGTGGCTTTCTACTGATATATGGCCTTCTGACCCAAGATTTATTGTTATTGTCTGAGGTATTTGAATAGTTTATTTACTGATTCAAACCTCCTAATTGAATGAGTTTATTAAGACAGATTTCACTCTTTTCTGTTGTGAATCTCTTTATCAAGTGATACCCAGAAGATTGGGTATAGCATGAAAGAATCTCAGCAAAAGCTTGCATTTGTTGGTCAGAATCCGAGTACATACTCCAGAAATGAGTGCTGTGTACACTGAGACTTGTTTAGATTCCATTTGCTTCTTTTCCCCCCAGATTAAAGTTGCAGTATCAGCAGACAGAGATTGTATTCGTGCCTACCAACCCCAAATTTCATCTACAAATTACAACACCTTAACACTCAATGTGAAAACTGCTGAACCAGATAACCTCCTTTTCTACTTGGGTAGCAATGGAAAGGTAAGTTTCTGGTGTACATTTACTGAAGGTGATGGTAGTCAAAAGTTTTAAATACGTTTTTTCTTACTTGATTTCAAACTAAGTAACCAAGTGAGGCTCCTTAGTTGCAGACAGATGTGTTCACTAGGGCTGGAAATATTTTTGTGCCTTAAATGATTCCAGAGATTCTCAAAGGTAGATAATAAAAGCACCAGATTCCTTAGCCATTGCCTCTTGGCCCTGGGATGAAACTGCCCCTTCCTTTTCCTGTGTTGTGCATTAACCACGTGGAGTGTAACACCCTCTGTGATCCTTTCATACGGCATGCTGGAGTGTATCAGATTATTTGCTTGGTAACACAGCTGACCTTCTTGAAGCTGGCCCCCATGAGCACAGTGCATCCACCCTCTTGAAAGGGAGCATGATGGCTCACCGTCACGTTGCTCTCCTCTTCATTCCCTCTGTAATCCCAATAAATGCACAGCTGTTATCTCTTTGTGGCATGCTATCATGTGATAGGACTTTTTGACAGACTGACAGATCTCACATACACTCAGGAGTGTATATTTCTGTACATTTATGCATCTGTACATCTCATGTTAAATATATATATATACATATAAACACATTCACCTACTTGCATATAATCTGAGGGAGTTTTGTTTCACTGGGAGTGAGTGAAAAACCTAATTTTTCCAGAAGTCAACTCCTGTAATATAGGATGTAGGGACATGAATGTGGAAAGACTTTCTCCATGTTACTGGTGAAAATACACATTTGATGCTGTGAATTAGAATAGGCTCTGCTGTTTCTCAGACAGACTTCCTGGCAGTGGAGATGCGACGTGGTAAGGTTGCTCTTCTTTGGGATTTGGGCTCTGGTTCAACGAGAGTGGAATACCCTGATTTTCAAATCGACAACAACAAATGGCACAGAATACACGCCACCAGGTAATTAAAACGAGAATATCATAAGTGTTGTACACAAACCATCCACTGAGTTTTTCAGTGATGAGGTTTTTCGTGTCCTTGGAAAGAGAAGCCAATAGTACGTGTTGATTAAGGCTGGTGATTTCTAAGACTATTTATTAGTATTTGTATTTGGCAGGTTTGGAAAAACAGGTACACTCAGCATAGAGGAAATGAACTCAGATCAGAAGCCTTCACCTAAATCTGGAACCTCTCCGGGGACAGCCAGCATATTGGATGTTAACAAATCAACCCTAATGTTTATTGGAGGACTTGGAGGCCAAATCAAGGTTAAATTCTGAGATCAGCCTTCTGTTAATTGTTTTGGACATGTTTGAGAAATACTTTTTTGTTAGAAATAATTGCATGATTTGGTTACTTCATCAAGAAATGCCAGGTACTCTGAGCATAAAGCAGAGATGCTGTAAGGGTCTTCCAGTATCCTGAAGTTAATTTTTCCTGGAAATTTTTGCATAAAGTTTTAACCAGGACAGGCTGTGTGTGCATGCACCAGGTGTAGACATTATAAAATGAATTTGGGTTTTGTTTGCTTCCTCCATGGCTTCTTTTAGTTTGCAATTGTTATTCATGCCATGAGGTGTGTAAGTAGGTCAAGGACATAGTTATTTTACTTTTTTTATGTACTAATCTATTATTATTTGAATGATAATTTTTAATAGTTATGCTAAAACATGTTGTTCTCTTATTATGATTTATATCTAATGAAGTTAAAGTTCAAGGAAAACAACCAAGCAAAATTTTTGCTGCATAATTTTCAGAGTACTTAACATTAATTGTATTCATGAAGTATTTCTTGTCTTATAGAAATCACCTGCTGTTAAGGTGACCCATTTTAAAGGGTGCCTAGGAGAGGCATCCCTGAATGGCAAATCTGTTGGTCTTTGGAACTACATAGAAAGAGAGGGCAAGTGCAATGGCTGTTTTGGAAGGTATCTTGTCTCACTCTCTCTTTTTTTTTTTTAAACACATTAAGAATAATTTACATTTGTAATACTATATTTTTGTTAATTAAAAATAAGGAGCTCAGACATTGCAGTGTTTCACTGATCATTAGCTTACAGTTTTGAGCACATTAATCTGAATGTGCCAGGGGTGTCAAATAACTTCATTATATGGAATTCTAATTTTTTAGTCACTTCCTCAGAGGAGTTTTATTATTATCCTCTATTTTGTGCATTGGAAATAGGCACTACCAGTGAACCAAAACACTTTGGAATCTTTGCTTTCCAGTGGTTTTCCCTGAGACAAATTTTATTCTCTCTTTAGGGTAAGAAACAGTGCAAAGCATAAAAAGAATCCATAGCAGAACTGTAGCTGCTGAGCTTGGTACCTTTTGCAGACTGTGCTACTTTTATGTTTAAGGAATTAAAAAGAAATACGCTTGTCCATAGTCCCTTTGCAGAATATTTCATGTAGAAACAGCAGAGGGTGCTGCTTGACTGTGTGAAATATTCTTTACAAATCTCACACTGCAGGGAAAGGGGCTAACAGAACATGTATTGTAAGTGCAATTATGCAGAGCATTTTGATAAATGGATGACATGTTTTAATTTAGAGGGTATATGCTGTAACAATTATTTTTTCCCTTAGGAAATGATTGGGTTTGGCTTTTATTTTCATACATAAAGGAGGAACACTTACCTTGTGTACATCCTTTCCCATGGCTAAATCATGTGTTGTGAAGTTCTATAATGAAAGCAGGCTTTGGCTGGATCCTTCAGTTACTCATTACATCAAGATTGAACTGTTTTCCCACACTTTCTAAATTACTGCCTGGGGGCTGCACTGGCTGAGCAGTACCTGAGGGGAGCTGATCAGAAAGCTGGAGAGAGACCATTTACAGGGGCATGGAGTGACAGGCCAAGGGGAAATGGATTCACACTGAAAGAGAGTATGTTTTGATTCAATATTAGGAGGAAACTCTTTACTGTGAAGGGGGTGAGACACTGGAACAGGTTGCCCAGAGAAGCTGTGGATGCCCCATTCCTGGAAGTGTTAAAGGCCAGGTTGGACGGAGCTCTGAGCAACCTGGTCTAGTGGAAGGTGTCCCTGCCCGTGGCAGGAGGCTTAGAACCAGATGACCTTTAAGGTCCCTCCCAACCCAAAACATTCTGTGATTCTATGATCTAACTTTTCTTACATTGTATATAAAAATTACTGGGAAGACACAAATGTTCAGTTAACATTTTTATATTGGTTTTCTACTTCTGTAGCCCACAGGATGAGGACACTTCATTCCATTTTGATGGCAGTGGATACTCAGTTGTGGAGAAGGCACTCCGCTCAACAGTGACTCAAATAATAATATTTTTTAGTACCTTTTCACCGAATGGGCTTCTTCTGTATCTTGCTTCAAATGGCACTGTAAGAAAATTGATCAGATTCCTAAACTGTCATAAACTGTGTTTAGATCATTTTGTGGTTTCTTGCTCTCTTTATTTTTCAGCTAAATTGTGTTAGAGCATATTACTACTTTTGTGTAGTTCATCACCTGTGATTGGCATCGTAAGTCAAAGGGGTAAAGACAAGAACCCTAGAGACACCTCATTAGAGCAAGTATTCACCTAAACTAAGGGCAAAATAAAACAATGAAAATAATTCTTCACAATTTATTTTAATTTTAGTATAAAAAGAAATTACTTTCAACTAAAATTAATGATTACTTAACTAAAGGAGAGAAAAGGAAACAGTAAGGACAACAAACTAGTTTGTTTCAGTTGAAGGAACCTTTTCAGAATGTAAAAATGTTTTCGAACCGAGCTTGCAGAAGGACAATATAGTAATGAAAAACCATACTGAATTAAATCCATAAGATGAGAATTCAGTAAACTGAAACAAATTAAATAAAACTCCTGTGAAAGCAATATAACCCAGACCCATCACCAGACCTTCATTGTCATGTCATGCACTTTACTGCATACTTAGATGGTGGTTTTTCTGTTCCTGATGGAAGGAAAAGCTTTGTTTGGATACAGATTCTTTCAGAGTCACTGCATTATTCATTTGCTTTATGTACTCACTGCCTGAATACATTTCACAATAATATCTGATTTAAGCTTTACAGTTCAGAGGGGGCACCTTTAATGCAATTTAGAGTCTTTTTTACTGTGTGAGGAAGGTCTTTGCTTCTTGCAGAAAGAACATTGTAATGTTTGATCATTATGCTAACTGTCAAATCAAATTACTTTCAACTTCATCCAAAACCAGGAAAACGTGACTTCGTTATTTAACCCTTCTTCTGCTGAGTAATCAAACTTTATGATGCATTTAAATAAGAACAATAACAAAACAAAAATACATCCTTGTGAGATACTTGTAACTTAATTTTCCTAAATATAGTGAAGATGGTTATTTTGGGCCTAACAAATAATCCAGGTACAAGAGTTACTAAATCTTTTCCACACATAGCCCAAACCTGCCAGGGATGTGTTCTTTAGGAAGATTTTATTTCCAGGAATGTAATCTGTTGTTTGTTTGTAATCTGTTTTTGTTTTGGTTTTTTTTTCTTCCTCTCAGAGAGATTTCTTGTCCCTTGAGCTTGTTGATGGCAAAGTGAGGCTGACTGTTGATCTTGGTTCAGGACCTCTTGCTCTTACAACAGACAACCATTACAACAATGGAACGTGGTATAAAATCTCATTCAATCGGAATAAGAAGCAAGGTAGGCTACATATTGAAAAATCCAGGTGTCAGCCCACTTACAAATACAAATATCTAAGATAGCTGCAGGGAACATCACTGCAACCACATCTGATCACTTTCAGTGCAGTATCTTTAGCAGCCACACTTTTCTAGAAGGACTACAGTGTAAATCTTGTGCTTGGTTTAGCACATCTCATAAAGAGCAGGTAGTGTAGAAACTGCTGGATAAAAACATACCAACAGGCTTTAAAGACTGAAAGGTTTTTTTCCAAGTCTGTAGATGAGGGATCACATTTTCTCTTCTGCATTTTAATATTGCTTAGTACAACTGTTTTGTAGGGGCCTGTGTTTCGGTAATAATGCATATGTGCTAATAGCTATAACATATTCTCATATGTATCTATTTTCATGTACACTTCTCCAGAGTAGGTTTTGGGAGAGAGTAATGAGTGAGTTTAACTGAATAGCTGGAAGTACAATAAATTTCTCATTCTAAAAAAAGAAGATTGTCCACACATGTCTGAGTCAATGACTACATTTTCCTTTATTTTGGATAAGACTGCAAAAAGGGCAGAATATGTATTCATGTCCTTCTCCAGATCTTTACTTTCTTTTCTTGGCAGGAATTTTGGCAGTCACGGATGCATATAACCTTAATTATAAAGAAACGAAGCAAGGAGAATCTCCTGGGGTTGCTTCAGACCTGAACCGCTCTGATAAGGACCCAATCTTCATTGGTGGGCTGCCAAGATCGAGGGCTCTGAGGTAAAGTGTCTCACTTTTGCACCTTTGCTAAGACTCGTGTGAGGGAAAAACTTTTACACACTGTATCTCCACTGAAATTAGAGAAAATCAGTGAATTCTGAAGTCTAGTTTATGACCATTTATACCACAGAATTATCTGTCCTTTGACTTCAAACTCTGATATGGTGCTTTCCACTGGTAGGTCTAACACTGCAGTTCAGATCAGAAGAATTTTTGTTTTCCCCCTCCAAGGGTGATTTCCACCACAGCAGCTACCACAGAAGACCCCCCTGCTCTTAGGGGCAAGCATTCAGCACTGCTGTCTGCAATGATGCTCCTTTGATCTCTACCTGTGCGAGCCTTGCATTTTCCAGATGGCATTTATGGGCAAAATCCTTATGTGCTTAAGGATAAAAGTTCTACTTTAGAATTCCTGTAATTCAGTAACTTGGAACAGAGGAGAAACAACTGTAAACAGATCAACAGAAAACATTGCAAATACACATTTTATAGCATGTCTCTAGTTTATGGGGGTTTTTTGTATTGCACATCCATACTGAACTTGCAAAGTCACATTTCTTCCACTGGCTTCACAGTGAAAGGATAAATTTGGCAAGAGAAAATCTAATTAAACTTCCTGCATGCTCTTGACAATAAGGTAAATTCTAGTACATTATTGGTCTCTGCACAGTTATTACAGAGTGCAGGTTTGTTAATCCTAGCTGGCATACTAGCCTGTAAGGGATTGTGGCAGGGCAGCCTTAGATTTCTCAGCCTTAAACCAGGAACCAAATTAGGCATTCTCCAGACTTAAAAAATGAAAAATAAATACGGCATAGTAGACAGCTACAGTTAACCTTTCACACAACCATTTTATTTCAGCTGAAGATTCACCTTAAAGTTTTGGCAAATGACCTGACCTGTCAACACAGCATTACACACTTGTGTGTATCATTTGGGCAAAACATTATCTTGACTCCTTTTAAAACCAGATTTAGTATGTGAGAGTAAAACTTGAACTATGCCTCTTTTCACGTACACCAGACCGACTTCATTCTTTAAAACAGATCTTTCTTTCTTCTCTCATTGAAGAGAAATTAATCTTTTCTCCCAGGAGATTCCAAGTACTACTGCTTGGAAAGAAAGCCTTGTTTTATGTTTCAGGAAAGGTCTTAACAGTAGAATGTATGTGGGATGCATCAAGAATCTGGAAATATCTCGTTCCACCTTTGACTTGCATAGAAATTCATATGGAGTAAGAAAAGGCTGTGTATTGGAGGTAGGAGACTTTAAAGTTTTGTGACCTGATTTTTCTTTCTATGAAATAGTGAGTAGTGGTGTTTACAGTGAGTTGGAATGGATTTATCTTTAAAAATTTTAAGGTAATCTAAACCATATTTGATTTTTTTTTCTTACTGTACAGTATGTAGGGATAAATACAGTAATTATTTCTGTTCTTCATAAAATAGCCTATTCACACTGTGAGCATCATGAACAATGGATATATTGAGTTGGTACCTAATTCCTTAAGCCCAGAGTCAGAACTGATGGCAACTTTTGCTACAAAGAACAGCAGTGGCATCATCCTTGCTGGACTCAGCAGGGGTCTGGAAAAGCGACGACGAAGACAAGCACACTTGGCAAGTACTGCAAACAAAGATTTTTGGGGGATTGTTTTTGCCATTTTTATTTTGTAAAATCAAGTCAGGTTGCTACTGTGTATCTGGTAGACAGTTGGAACTTTTGGAATCCAAAGACAAAATCTTACTGTTTCCTGCTCTAAGAGAAGAAAGGTGTGTGTGTGTGTGTGTGTGTTTGTGTTAAAACCTGCACTTCAACTGGAGTTACTTTGACCAAAGAAATGTCCAGCTTTTGTGTTTGCTATTAGAAGGCTTTGCACTCTGAGAGGTACCAATGCAATTCTTACTAGTCTTTGAGCTTCATTAAAAAGTTTATAACAAGGTTGGAGGTAAATTTTTCGCGTGTGTGTTCTTTTTAAACACTAAATGAGTGTCTGAAAATTGAGCAATAGTTAAAAATTAATCCTCTGATTAAATCAACAGCCCTTCTTTTCCATCATGCTGATTGATGGTCATCTTGCAGTGCATGTTAATGCTGGAGATAGAGCAAGTACTAGGAAAGTAGTTCTTCAGTCTGCTAATGGAACATACAGTGATGGACAAGAACACTCTGTCATCCTAATTCGGAATAAGAGGTACATGTGACTGCAAAGAGTACCACCTGTTTAATTATTGTATGTTGTTTTCAGTTCACTGCACTCTCTGAAGAATTGCCTTTGCTAGCTTATTAGGTGGGATAATCAGGGCTGTGTTTTTCTGCTGTCAGTGCAGATGTTCTGATTTACATGGTAATTCTATACAGCGTACAGCCACTGATAGAGGTGTAGCTAAAAGCTCTCAAACTCTCTAGACTGCTTGGGGCACTTGAGTACAAGCATACTGAGTAGTATTAGAAAAAAGATACACAGCTATCAAAATAATTTAGAAAGATATTTCACAAAACTTTGCATGTTAAAAATCATCTAAAGGACTTCCAATTTTAAGACATTGAAAGGATTATCAAAGTGATGGAATCTTTATTTATTAGAAGAAGATGGTTTTGAGGCTGGTAGGAATGCTTTTCATCTGAAAATGACTCTCTAAGACCTTGTTGAATGTTTTCCCTACTTTATCTTTTTCAGGATCATAACTGTCCAGGTGGATGAAAGTAAACCTGCAGAATTGAGGCTCAGTTCAGCAGCAGAAATGAGCCCCATTAATATTTCCAACTTCTATGCTGGTGGCATTCCAGCAGGAGAGGGCATCTTCGGGCTAAAAATGGCTGGCTCTTTTCATGGCTGTATCAGCAACCTTATTTTTAACAAGGAGTAAGTCAGAGGGGTAACTGCCTTGTTTTGGAAAACCGTGTGTAGTAATTGTTAAATGTGGTTTGTGATCTCTTGCATGACACTTCCATTTGCCTGGTTTTTAACATAAGATATGCATGATACTCATGATCTGAGTATTGTAACAGCCAGAAAATGTATATTACTAGCTATATTTCTAAATAGCATTAAAAATGTCTTTGTTGTTTATAGAGATGCTGCACAAAACACAGCTTTCTCTACTATAATTTCATCTGTAGTAAGAGACAGAATGGTTTTCCAAAAATATTGTACATTCATATTGTTCTAGGGACAGATTATTTGCCACTTCTCAATCTGTTTGTCACAGATGCCTCTTCTTTCCTTTTCTCTGTTACTACTGAAAGACCTTGTAAAATACTCTCCTTCTGCTTGGGAAATAAGCAGAAATGCACCTCTTAAAATGTATTTTTTTTAAAAAAATACAGGCTTTTATATTTCACCACTTCCATGAAGTATGAACACGTGGATATGGACAGCTGCTTTCTGTCAGAGAAGCCTAAGCTGGCTGTACAGCCACCAGACACTGCGATTCAACCTGAACTTCGGGCTTTACCACTTCCCCTGAGACCTCTCACAGATACAAAAAAAGTATGTATTGCAGCAAAGTGTTATTGCTGCTGCTTTTGTTCTTTCTTTGTGGAGAAGTATCAAATTATAGACTGTGTATATTTGCTTCCTCTGTGGTATGGAATGGTTCAATGGATGTATATTTGAAATTATTATTTCCTATAGAGAAACTGATGCTAACCTTTGTAGCAGCCTGTTGGCCATTTGGAATGGAAGTGTAGTTAGGTTTATCACTCTTCAGGCAATGGCAACAGCAAAAAAGAAAAGAAAAAATGGAATGATAATCTCCCAAGAGAAGGACTTGACAGTAACTATTATCTTTAGTGTATTCCTGCCAAAGGGGCTGTGCTGAGATTTGCATTAGCTGTGCAGTTCTGCATTCACATTTTCCTGGTCACACACATGCAGTCTCTGCTCTGTGTGAAAGAGGAGGCACAAACCACTTGAAAGACACACAGTGTCTGAATGCAGCTTGCATGGCACCTGTTTCCTCTCACACAGTCCCTGTTCCCAAGAGAGAAGGCAGCATTACTTCGCTTGTCCTGCAGCTGCACATCTTTATAATGAAGGGTTTCCAAAGCATCCTGAAACCATTTTCCTGTGGCAACAGAAAGCAAGATTTTATACATTTGATTTTATAAAAAAGCAAGATTTCATACATACACCTGTGACTAAAGGAAGTAAGTTGTCCTTTTTAGAGCTAAAGTATAGCTTTGGCTCATACTCTGTTACTCAGCTTTCCATACCCCAAATCATAACAAAAATGTGTGTCCTCATAAAATGGGAAAATATTCCTACCAAATCTATAAGATTTTCACACTGAAATTGTACTTCCAGCATTAGTTACCAAAAAGGCTATTAATTAAGAAAAATAGTGAATATATCTCAAACTACAAACATTTCTCAGTAGAAGAGGCTAGTGCTGTTGACAAGACATAGCTTAATCATTAGAACTTACCATTTTTGAGCCTGAAGACAGGTTGGAATGCTTGTGAGTTTAGTTAATTGATGTTTTGCTGTATACTTTGTGGTTATCTTGTGGCTCAGTTTTGCTTTCTGCGAAGGTCTATGCAGGCACACTGTCATTCAGCAGTTGCTGGGCAGCACCTGATACTGTTCTTGATAAAGTCATTTTATTAACAGGTAGTTTGTGCAAAAGATGAGCTGCCTGATCATGTTCAAGGTGCCCATCAGTTTGGACTTGCCAAAGGCAGCCACTTGACCCTGCTCTTCAATCAGTCTGCTGTCAGGAAGAAGTGAGTATATCCTGAATTACACATGCACACAGTGTTATTTTGTACTGAGCTACAAGAAGTGCAGTGATGGTTTTCATGACTGGTCACTGCACTGCCAGCTTTGAGCATGGCCCTCACTTCAGGTTTCTGTGGGCTCCTCATGGAAGAAAGTATCATATCCCAGATTAGTGATCACGAGTTCAGTTACTCATGGTCAGGGTTCGGCATTTTTTTCCTCTCTTAAGGACTTAAGAGTCTCACTGTACCTTCTGTAAGTACTTTGATTTCTTTTTCCCACATACAGAGCTCACATCTGGTCCCGATTCCTCTGTCTGATACAGATAACATCTCACCCCCTCCGCTCTATTTTCTGCAAGTGCACCTTCCATGTTTGAAGGTGCACTTGAAGGAGACAAGACTACTGAGAAGAATAATTTTGTTGGGACTTAATGTGTGATAGCCACTCTGCCTCTTTTACTTGTTTGAGAGGCTCCCAACAAAGTCCCCAACACAGCCTGCAAGTCACTGGTATTTGCTTCTTGCAACTCAGGAAGTCTCCGCAGGCATTGAGAAAAGAGTGATTTTTACCTTCTAGCCCTTCTGCTACAGCTACTGAGCAAAGGACATTGCAGAGGATTGATGCCATGCAGTCTGAACTTGGTGTCTCCATAATAAATGGCTCATTCATCTTCTCCACCTATTAAGCCTCCTTCTGTTCTCAGTCTGCCCATTATATCCCAGCAAGCCTGGCTAATAGTAATGGATTCCATAAAGTTATCCTGGAATGGGTTCCTTTCTTGGGGCAATAGGCAAGCCTGCAGTCACGAACAGCTGAGCCTGTCCCTCTTAAAGTTCATCTCACTCTCTGACAAGCACCTTTCTGTTCCTGACAGGTACAGCACTGATTTCCATTATGAAATAAATTATAAGTCATGCTTTCTTAAAATCAATGCAAATTCTGCTTTTCTGGCCTTTATAATAATAAATCTCCTTTCATAATAATAAATTGGTTCAGGCTGTTCTCTGTGTCCAGAAAAGCTTTTCATCACTGCGGAAGAAATACCTTTCAGTAACACTGAGTTTTTATTGTCTAGGCTTTCCGTCCAGCTGAATCTCAGAACCTTTGCCTCCAGTGGCCTGATTTACTACATGGCTCACCAAAACCAGGTTGATTATGCAGCCCTACAGCTTTATGGGGGACAGCTCCATTTCTCATTTGATTTAGGCAAAGGAAAAGCAGTAGCTCTTCACCCTGCTGTTATCAGTGATGGAAAATGGCATACGGTAGGTGGTCGCCAATCTTGTGCTCCATTTTCTCTTCCCTGGAGGTACTGGTATGGATTTTACCTGCCTTATCTCTATGCTTTCTGTGTTGCAAAAGCAAACTGGTTCTAACCCAATCATGAAGCCATTCAGAAAACTTCTATTTGATAATAATTTCTTTTTAAAATTGTCATTAATTGTACATCAAATCCATCTTCCAACTACTGTCAAGTATCTCAAACTATTTGGGAATTAAATAGTTCACCAACTGTGTAGTGATGGTCATCTTCAACAGAGAAAGACCTAACAGAGGCATAAAAAATCTTTCTTTTTCCACAGAGAGCTTTCAATGCATTATGTCACCAAAGACCTGCACTTCAGTGTGTGACAGGGTGACAGAGATTTGTGGGTGCACAGTCTCTCTTTTCTCCCACTTACCACTTACTACCTGAGCATGTCACAGCAGCTAGTGACAACAGGGAAATGCTGTCTTCCCTTAGTTGAGGCAGCATGAGAAAGGGGGACATTTGAAATGAATGGAGGCTGGAGGGCTTGCCTTAAGTAGAGTTTGAGAAGAATTTATATCTACAGCTTGGAGGTGTCACGTAGCACTCAGGGCCTTCTGCACAAAGATTGTGTCAGTCTCTATTGGCATGGCTCCTCTGAGCAACCCACCTGCTACTGGCTCTGGCTTTCTTTGTGAGAAGTGACTGTGATGTTTGCAGGAGTTTTAGAAGTAACTCTGAGGACAACACATTTCCTAAAGGCAGGTGAGGATGACAATATTCATCCTGCTAAGCTTCCCCTCCCTTATCCATATGTGAAGCCTTAACTCTAACTCTTAACTTAACAGAAGTGGCTTCTGTGGCACAAAGTGATTGATGACACAAAGCTGCCAGCTTTCTTAGGTGCCTTGGGAATCAGCAGAGTTCTTCTGGTTTTTCATAAATAATCAGCAGAAGAAAAAACAGCAAAAACTAACATGAAGAAAGCAAATGTGAACTTCTGTCAGAGATATCACAGTTAAGCTCTGCTGCCTACCCTGAAAGGAAGAACACTCCTGGACTCACAGCTGCATGTTTAAAATTACATATACTCACATAAAACTCATACTGACGCTATCCACATTTTAAGAGATGAACAGATCCCATACAAGAGCTGACCTATCTTTTCTACCCAGGACATAAAAGCAGGAGCTTCAGCCTTCTTCAGAGATTAAGGCTGAGTCATACCACTTCCCAGCTGGGGGGTTATCACTGCAGTCCCTCTGCAATCAATGTAAACTAATACTTATTGCTACTGAAAGGAGCACTACTTCTTTTCATTTTCTGCCCTCTGCTCATATCACCCTGCTTTACCCCTTTATCCCCTTACTAGCCCAAATGTTCATGAAATTTCATGTTGAACCTAGTCATGATTCTGAGTGGGGCTGAAAGTAAACAGAGAAGAATAAATGGCTAGCTGACTTCAAAGAAAGTCCCTCAGCCACACATGAGTGATTGTTTTAGGGGAAGGAGGGCATAGGGACATGAGTGAACAAGATGGGCAGAACTGCACAGCTTTTTGGTTGTAGCAAATGTAGCACTGCCCATTATAAAATGACAGCATAGGAATGTGCACTTCAGAGAGCTGAGACGGCTCAGCTGTTGGGCAGCACAGTAATTGCAGGAGACAGGCACAGAATGCCTTTCTCCAAACTCAGTGACGTACCCATATCCTAAGGCAATAAACTGGTGATTTAAAGAAATGATAAAACACTGAAAGCCTTAGGCAGGACAATATGAAATCATTGTGAGCCCTTGGGAAGGCAAGGAAGCTGTTTAACTGCTCAGTTGCATTCGGAAATGGTCTCAGCCTCAGGAAGAATTTCAAGAGCCTGTCTGAGAACAGAATGTCATAGCAATTGAACCACTTAACAATTGTCTTGCTTATTTCTGTGGAAATGATGACTAGGTAACCAATTTAGCTTACTCATTTGTGTTCACATTTTTTCCTTTTTTCCAGGTAAAGACGGAATATGTTAAAAGAAAAGGCACAATCATTGTGGATGGACAGGAATTGGTAGCAGTCAATGCTCTGGGAGATGGTAGCACCTTGGACGTGGAAGGGAAGCTCTATGTGGGAGGACTTCCCTTAGACTATGTGCCAAAGAATCTTGGGAATGTAAGAAGGTCTGGGGTGGGGGGTTGTCTCTGGCATTTTGCAAGACTAGAATGAGCATAATGCAGCAAACCTGTCTAATTCAGCATCCTGTCTCTGACAGGAAAAAAAGAAGTACTTGAGTAAAGAAGCAACAAGGAAAGTAATGACCCTTTACCAGATAAATCTTTCTAGCTTTCTGTGGCTTAATGACTCCAGCTACAGCTTGTATCCTTCTGTGTTAGTAATAGCCCTTAGCAGAACGTTTTTCCATTCCGTTTCTCTGTTAAAAATGGATAAAGAATATAAATTCCAGTCTTTCACAGTATAAGGTAAAAACATGACCTACAATCTCAGACATTTTGGTGCCTGAGTCCTATTGCATTCAAACAATAGGAATTAGGTGCCTTAAATATCTCTGAAAGATTGGGTTTAGCTATCTTTAGACTAAAGCATATTTTTAATACAAGCTTTTAGAGGGTGGGTTTTTGTCACCTTCCTTCTTGTGCAGCGCATTATATCAATGAGGATTCCAGTGATGATGATAATGTGTCTCATAGAATTGTAGAATATCCTGAGTGGGAAGGAATCCTCCAGCATCATCGAAGTCCAGCTCCTGGCCCTGCACAGGACTCCCCAAGAGTCAGACCATGTGCCTGAGAGCATTGTGCAAATGCTTCTTGAACTCTGTCACGCTGGTGCTGTGGCCACTTCCCTGGGGAGCCTGTTCCAGTGCCCAACCACCCTCTGGAGTTATTCAGATGAATCTTTTTGATGAAGAGAACTTGCAAAATGTCATACAAAATCTCGATTTACTCATTAATTTGCTGAAGCATGTTTGGAATGCTTTTAACTGTTGGGTGTATCCCTGCTCTCAGTCAAGCAAATACAACTTTTTCTGCATATTACAGTGTGTACTCTGCTTCTAAACTATTTGATTTTGACTCTAGGACATTATGTACCTTACATAATTGTAAGTAATAGTAGAAATTTAATTATGTAAATGTTTTAGATTATGCCATGTTTTGTTCAGATAATATTTTATCTACAAGAACATCAGGAGAATCACTAAGAGCATCGCGGCTGTTTATACTAAACATTATCTCTTGTATTTCCATATGCTTAGGTTACTCACAGTATTCCTGCCTGCATTGGTAGCATGACAATTAATAGCAAACAGCTGGACAACAAGAGTCCTGTCTCCATCTTTGCTGTGAATAAATGCTATGAAACGGTGCAGGACGGTACTTTCTTTGACGGAAGTGGCTTTGCTGCCCTTGGTAAGTGTCATTAAATGAAAACAGTACCTTACTGAATTAATGTTAATGGAAACATACTCCTTTTAGGTCTTACTGGAACTGTGTGTAATTAACTGACTCCTCACAGAGTGAGTGCATGCCCTGCATATGGATTTCTAACTGAGTCCCTTTACTCCATACATCCAAAAGTGGTCATTTCTGCAAAGGGCTATCTTGCACAAATAAAAGAGCTAATGATTTTAGCACTGGGAAAGAAATGAGCTACATCTTTCTTCAGCTAAGAATATCCATGTTCATGATGTTAAGGTCTGTTAAAGAATATGAAGACAAAAGACTACAGAAGTAACATTTACTTTTGTGTTCTTTATTGTTTCTTAGAAAAGAGATAGAATGGATTAAATCTGAATTAATGAAAAAAAAAACTTATTTGGGAATTTATCTTTTCCAGTACGAAATGGGATTTCTGACTTTGAAAAACTTATTTTCCAGAGGTTCTTCAAGGTCATATTCCAGCAGCATAATTAACAAGCTTTTTAGACCTTTTAATGATGATGTACATATTTTACTTTGTACTGTGGGTTGCAAGTCTTCTGCTAGAGGCTTCTAACTTCTTTTCAGTCAGAGAAGGCTACAAAGTGCGGTCTGACGTGAACATCACCCTGGAGTTCCGTACGACAGCGGTGCACAGCGTTCTTGTCGGGGTCAGCAGTGCCAAGGTTGATGCCATTGGACTGGAGATTGTACATGGCAAGGTAGGCTGCCCTGTGCAGGCACAGTCATTTCACAAGGCTTTTTTGAAACTGGGAGGCTAAAACTCTTGGAATGCATGAAATACACACCAGTGAGGTGTGATGGAGGCAACTTCCCACAGAACGAATACAGGACAGACTTTGTCTCAAGGTTTCTCATTGCCATTGTATGATAAAGAGTGCAATTAGTAGAAGTCACTGGAACTTTTTGGATTTTTAATTAGTGTAATTTATGTTAGTGTGCAGCCACTCTGACCTCCTGTACTATGTACCTTGTATGTTAGACCAAATATATATCCTTTTTATGGCTTAATACTTTTTCTGCCATAAAGCTATCCTTGTCCTTGAGAAAAATATTACATATACAATGCACTGTTTTGTAACCTCTTCTTCAATATTCATGAGCAATTAACTCATTCTCTACTTCTACTGGCCATTATGCTCCATAAACCTTTTAACAATCAATATACATAGTTCTCCAGTCATCTCTTGCATAAAAAATATACACTTGATTGCTCTTAAGTGTTTGTTTTTGCAGAAATAGCTCATTTTTTATTCAAAGCTTCCTAGCTAGAGACAGTCTTAAATATCAGTGTTTCTGTGGACATACTTTCCCAGTTAATACTTACATATTAATCCTCACCACAGAGTTGAGGAAATTGCTGCTTTGAAAAAGAAATACATGAAAAAAATCAATACATTTATTGGCAATGACAAGTGCTTTCACTCTGTTCTTCTTTCTATTCAGTTAGATACAGTGAATCTTCTTTCAGATTTCTGAAGTCTCAGGTTCTGTGAAAAACCTCTTGATTTATATTTGTAAGAAACACTGAAATCCCTAGTGAAGTGTATCAATGGACCATTGCACAGGTAGATCTAAGTCTTCTAGATTTTAAAAAGCACTTTATTAGGGATCTACTCTATCCATCAAAGTAAACATTAATCTTGCACGTTGCCAAACATTTAAAACGGAAATCTCTGCAGCAGCATGATTGTGCTTTTATCTGGGCAGATTAGTTCATGAATTCTTACTTTATATCTTCATTGGCATCTGGCTGTTTGTACAGGTTTTATTCCACGTCAACAATGGAGCTGGCAGAATAACGGCTACGTATGAACCAAGAGGCACAAATAGTTTGTGTGATGGGAAATGGCACAAGCTTCAGGCAAACAAAAGCAAACATCGCATTTCGCTGATAATTGATGGGAATTCGGTTCACACTGATAATCCCTACATCCACTCAACATCTGCAGATACGAACAATCCCATTTATGTTGGAGGTTATCCTGGTAGGTACAATAATATTTCCCTTCCCTTCTGTCCCTCCTGTGCTCACTCTCACAAGAGGGACACTGAACATGTGCTTGCTTTTGGTTTGCTATGGGAATTGTGACTTTGTACAGCTCAGCTGTTGCTTCATATTCTGCTAAAATAGTTTCTATTTAACTTCAAAAACACCCATGCAGGGTGGCTTTCTCCTCTGTTTTTCCAACTCATCTTCTACTATCCCCTGGGAAGAACTATTTCTGCAAACTCTACCAAGTTATAGCCGTGCATAGCTTATGCTTGAAGGGAGCAGTGATGGTCCATGTTGGGATGTCACAGTTCATCCCAACATGAATGGAACTTGATGCTCCTCAGGTGTTGGTTTTATCTCTCATTTCAGAGGGGGGAGAAGTTTAATAACCTGGATCTTTGTATTTTTTTGGTTTGGTGGAAATAGATTTTACCTATTTCATGTTTGTTTTTCAGCTGATGTGAAGCAAAACTGCCTCACAAGCAAGAGCTCATTCCGTGGCTGTTTGAGGAACCTTGTTTTGACTAAGGGCCAGCATACAGAATTGTTTGACTTCAGCAGAGCTTTTGACCTGCGTGGAGTGTTTCCTCATTCCTGCCCTGGGGCTGAGCACTGAACTGTAGCAAAGCCTGTCTGGACTGAGAGAGGGCGTTCTTTTTTGTTGTTGTTGCTGTTGATCTGTTATTTTGCATTCTCATTTCATAATGAAAAAAAGAACTGGTAAGAAGCTGCATCTCTTTGATTTTTCTGGTTGTTTTCCAGCTCAGGTCATTTATTTTTTTTAATCAGAAGCTCTATGCCTGCATTTTAACTAAATGGTTTTAAACAACAAATACCTCTACAACAACTTTAATGGCATTTATTGGGTATTTTTCTTTTGGGAATTTTTATTAATCAGTGTTTACGGTATGTTTTCTTTCGATTACTTGACAGTATTTCATTATATTGTGTGTTGGCTGTTTTATAAGAATGTAATGATTTTGCACCACATAATAAAACTACAATAAACTGCATTATTTCATGTAGTTCGGTTGTCCATGTATTTTAGTTAGAAGAAAAAGAGCCAGAAGGCTAAGAAGTTACAAGTATGCCCACTGCAGGGAGGTTGGAACTAGATAATCTTTAAAGCTTCTTCCAGTCCAGGCCATTATATGACTCTGATTCTATGAAATGTAAGTGGACATAGTCCAGCAGAGGGAGCAGGAGACTGACTAAATTTTTTGAAGGCATAGTTTTCAAGGTCTCAGATTCAGAGTTTAATGAATAGAATTTTCTTGGTTACACTTCACAGGGTTGCTCCTGTTCCTTTTCCTTCTGCCTTAATATCCAGTGCTTCTGACCCTCATTATAGATATATTGGCTAGAAGGATTATGTTCCTGTATGCTTTCATGGAATCAGCTTCCGGACAAGCAGCATCTCTATGGCACAGAGATGCCTATGAAGTGATGTGTTGCTGAAGGAACAATTTGGGTCTTATTTGGGAATAACCATCTATTTTGGCAATGAAAACTAATGCATCATTCTTTGGAAAACAGTATTTCTTACAGGACACAGGGAGGCACCTTTGAGGCCAGTCTGCATTTGTATCTTTGTCTTTTCTTACCATGCCTGCCTCTGTTTCTAAAATGAGTCTTCCAGTAGTTCTCTTGAGCCAGGTTCAGAGGACGTGTGCTCAATCTGAATCAAGTAAGGACATCCATTCATCAACTGGCCAGATCATTGAGCAGTGAGAAGTGTCTCATACTTTAATATGGATCTGTAATAAAGATAGTTCTTTGCAAGTTACTTCCATCTCCTTTTTTTTTTGTCTTTAAACGAGCAGTATTTTTGTTTGCTCCTTCCAATTTTATATGGCTTTTACTATGCATTTGTACAATTTGTTCTAAAGTTAGTTTTTCTCTATGTATTTTGTACTACTTTAAAAAATACTGGCTGAAATGAAACTCCAAAGCAGTTTGCGATTGCTTTCAATGAGGCAGGATTCCAAGCAGTGTGTTTTGTACATTGCATCGAGGTGGTCCAAGAGAAGAACTCCCAGAGCAAAGAGCTCTTCCACTTCAGCAAGGGTGGCAGAACATGGTCCTCTGTACAGCTGTTCAAGTGCTGCAACAGCACAGTTGCTTTTAAAACAGATACACCACTGCTTTTTGTAATTTCTGCCCCCTGCTTCTATCCAAAATACACGTGTTTAGATTTGAAGAGCTGGCTTTGTTATATTGCTTTTATTTTTGACATGGATACAATACAATGGACACACTCTGCTGTACAAATACTCTTACATGTTGGTGTACTTCAACAAAACACATAACATAATGAGGATTGCAAGGGAAACGTACACACAAACACTTTGCTTTGATTAGTGGCATTGTATTATTTTCCAGAGAAGACACATGTTAAAAGAAACCCATTGAAAAATAGAAATGAAACATCGTGAGTTTGTATTCATTGTCTATTAACCCCAACATCTGATCTCACAAGGTTCACATTACAAGCATAATTTAGGCAACATGGTTTGGATTAACTTTCATCCATATATGGATGTTTTTTGTAATTTCAAATCTTGCCTCATACAAAAAGAAATACTTTGTCAGTGTTAATGTGAAATTTATAATAGATTAAGTAGTAAACGTCTAAGCCAAAATATTTTTCCTGGAAAATGCAGAGTGAGGTAGTTGATATTATACATGGACACAGACATATTTGCACAGATGCACACTTTCTAATGACTTTAGCTGCATTTACAGGTTTAAGCATTCCAGTCTGTTTTGCAGCACCTGCTTTTTACAATACTCTCTCTCTATGTGTTGATATGCAAAATGCTGTCCTTGTAGAACCATGGGCTATATAAATGCTTGAGGCATCTTTGGAATTTCAATAAATTTCTCCCTGCTTGCTCCCACTTTCTTATTCATAGTTTTCCACATATGTTACTTTTTGTTAGGTGACAATCCTCTTGTAACTTAGTTTTGACTTCCACTTCTGTTAGGAGGAACAAAATTCCTCATGCCTCCACCAGCATCTTGAAATACAAGACCTAAAGCTGAGACCTCATGTCTCAAAATGCCATTGAGATTGTTCCATTTGTCTGCTGCATATTAAATCAAGTTAGTGTACCAAAACAATACAAAACAACTTAATGTGGAACAGTATTAACCACAGTACACATGGGTCATTAGGGCCATTTGTATCCAAACAGAGTTTTGACATTTTGTTTCAGAGACAGGAGGTATTTGGCCACGCTGTAATAGTCTGGGCACTCTATGTAGAATCTGGTTCATCTGCTAATATGCATGTCTTATAAAGTTATAGGCAGTTCTAGCATAAAATAAGAGTTCACAGGGTGGATTTTATTACATCATATTTGACTTTCCTAAGTTGTGAAGTGGTAGAAGTCCTCCAAAAGCCCCCTGTATTCTATACAGAACATAGGGAGATCTGTTTCAGAAATAACATTGATGAGGTCCAGAACATGCTGAGCAAGCTGCAGTGTGAACACAGGGCTGCTCTGTCCTTGCCCTTGCACAGCCACTGAGAACACAGAGTGAAGAGAGTGGACAAGATGGAGGAAGTCAATGTGTTTGTCTGAAAGTATTGTAGGAAGTTAGCTCATTTGCTATGACATTTCAAATTATTTTCTTAATGTTAAGGCTTTCTGTATAGTCACAGAATGCCTTTTAGTTGGCTATAGATACAATGATGCTTAGCATTTATATGATTCTTTGTATACAAAGCACTTTCCACGTAAAAAGCCTTTGCTGAGTTTGTTGTTCCCAGATGGATGTTTATAACTCCTGATCTGCTCTGGGAATTGTTTAGCTGCATCTGAGAGTAGAATTTAACTCAACTAATTCTCATGCTGCCTTTATATGGAAAGTACCAGTCCTGCTCTACAGCTGACAGACAAGGGCAGCATAAGCAGAAAGAGCTGTCCATTGCCACAGAGGGAACTGAAGGGTATTGGGAGCAAAGCACATGACAAAATGTTTATGCTCAGTCCTACAAACAAGCCACAGATCTACTATCTCTTGTATACTTAAAATAAATAGTTGTCAAAATAAGGAGTGTATTTTATAATACAACTGTCCTGGTTTTTTTTCCTGGCTACAACAATGTCTCCTTTAGTGTTAAGAAGAAAAAGGAAAACCAAAACCAAACCAAAACAAAAAAACCAACCAGAAAGTTGAAAATGTCACTGTTTTAAAGAAAATTAAAGGATAATGTTGCTAAATTTTTATCATTTTTTATCAAGAAAGAAGACAGGATCTGCCCTCTCTAGACATTATTGTTACTGGTAAAGTTACTGATTTAATGTTGATTTCTTTCACGGACCACTAACAATGAAAGTTAACTACTGGAGAACACGATTAACTTAACACATTTTAGAGCTCTGCTTCTGTTTCAGATCCTCATTGCACTGCTTCAGCAGAGCATCACGGGTTGCAGGCTTTCTCTGCAGGACTGCAGACTTTATGTTCGCCTGGAGGACTTGGTTCAGAGTGCTTTTACATCGCTATGTGATAAACAGAGCTCCTGCCTCATCCCTGTGTCCAGATCAGGAACAGAAATCATTGCTCAGGCTGGGCGTGGTTTCATAGTGCAATATCATCTAGTGATGGGGACATTGCAGTGCAGTTGAAGGCATTGGTTCCCACTTACTGCATATGACACAGCTGAAAAAAATACTTGGCTCTTTTCCAGAGATTTGTGATTTCCCTGCTCAACAAACCTCCTTTAGTTCAGCATAGCCCGAAGTGAGATGACCAAGTGAAGAACACTGCTTGCTCTTGTGACTAGCTCCAAACCAGACATCCCATCTGACATTCCCAATGCAATTGCAGCCCACTATTCTCTTGTCAGCCTGTGTGTTTTCTTAGACTGCATGCCAGCTGCAATTTGCTGTGTATATGTAAAACTCCCAGCACAACTGGGCCTAGTTTGGCTATGGTTTTAAAGACCTAATGTGTAAATTATTAAATCCCTTTTCTCATTGGAAGCCCTTTTTCTTCTCCATACTCTAGTATACAAGACCTGAACAAAGATCTCGTCGATGCAGCTGAAGAGTATAAAAATTGCTTACATATTAAAGCTAAAATAAACAAAATAAAAAGAATTAGGTTACAAATTAGAAACTATAATGTTTAACAAAAAAGGTGATGACTGTAAGTGGCACCATTAACACATCTCATAGTCTGGCATTACACAGATTTAATTCTGAGGGTATCAAGTAAAAGGCAGAGATAGGGGCATATGCCCCTTCTCACCTAGCCTTTGCCTCCTGAAACTTGAGTGACAGGGGAAGGAAGGAGAGCATGGTTTGTGGCATTACAATTGCACACAGCTCAGGGATCCAGACAAACAATTTTGGAAGACTGGTAGTGAGATATACAGTGGTACATATGTTGAGCAGTACAGTTGTCTATAGTTCCTCCTCCTGCCTCCCTCCCCCTGTGTCAGGTACTCATGAGGAGTGACTGAGAGACACAAGTATTGCAGGAACACACATTGTATGGGTTTACTTTCAGCAGAAAGGTTTGGTTTTTTCACACAGCTGTCTTGGCGCTGCTGCATGCTGAGCTCCCGCCTTCCACGCCTGACAGACGCCTTCTCTTCTCCAACGTCTCTGTCGTGCTGTGTTATGCTGTTGGTCAGTAGTGTTTCACTCATCTGATGCCACTGCATTATTTCCAAAAATCTGTGTTCTGACACCAGGTCAGGAAATGAACCACTCATATGCGACAGGTTGTTTTCTGTGCACCGTACCTTGGTCTGCCCTCCTCACCTCCTGGGCCAACTGGCACAAGTGTAATCCATATGAAAGCATAACTAATGTGATATTTTTCCAATGGTTCAGAAGCTGGGATACCAAAAGTACTATGTGCTGACCATCAGTTGGACAGTACAGTAGGAAGGAATGATATCCTGTAGCTACCATTTTGTTTTGTCTCTGCAAGAGCTGCTTAAAATGACAGGCATCACTCTTGTTCATTTGGCTTTTGTCCAGTATACTGCTGCCTTCTGCTTCAGCTGGCTTTTGGTTTTATCACCCATTCTGCCTGAGGATTTGCACGGTAGACATCCAACATGAATGCATCTGGATCCAAACAGTGCTGACCTGAAAAGGAAATTGTCAGCCATGAATCCTTGGTGTTCTGAGCACATACGGACAGAGCTGTGCTAAAATGTCCTTGAACGTTTCTCTGACTTGCACACAGCAAGTCTAATGTGGTGTGTCCATCCAGCTAACATCTTGCCTGGATACACAGAGTGCCTTTGGTAAATTTGCCAGTGATTCTACTCTCTGAGAATCTTGAATTCACTTTCACTTCCAGGCAGGATGTCCTGCACTATGCTGAGTTATGGACAAGACATTTAGTCAAATGGTGAATATGGTTTCTTTAGCAGCATCAACAACACTGCTTAAGTGCTATAGTATGGGGGCTTTTATTTTTTTTGATTTACTGAGCTGGAATTACAACTCTCTGACTTCTCTTCTACACTGTTTATAAATGCTGAAAAAGTAGCTCTGTAAGCAATGTGTTCCCATCCAGCAGGATTTGTAAAGAAATGCAGGGACTGTATCAAGGATTTTGGCAGCTGCCAATTTGTTGGTTAAAGAAAAAAAATCCTCTGAACTCTGGCTGTTTCATTAGCTGGTGATTGGGAAGTTGTGGCTGCCTTTGCCAGAATGAGCCATTTCGTGCCTCTTAGTTGAGTAATAAGGCAATAAATTCTAGAGTTAAGTTGATTTGTTGGACTATATTGCATTTACATGGGGTAATGAAGTAATTTAACTGGTGAGGTTACTTTGCTGTGACACAGGATTATGGTAAAATTTTTGTATGGCTACTTATAAGGTCACTGGGGTCCTAATGATTTTATTCAAGTGAAAGCAATATAAATGAACTAATGCATAATCAGTGGACTAAGGTACCCTGAAGGATATAGGAATATAAAAATAATTTTAAATGAAGATACAAATTAAATGTCCCAATTTTTCGAAAGCCCATGGTGGGAATACTTGGGATTGTTTCACAAGGCCTTTAGGATCTTTTATCTATTTTAGCATCAGTTGGTCATCCTGTTTAGACAGGCAAAACAAGTCACTAATCCAATTTAGCTTTGTGTATCATCAGTAATAAAGACTGATTTCTGATTGCTGCTAAAGTAAGTCTGTGATGTTTCGTAACAACTTTACAGAAACTCTTTAGAGCTGAAGCTAGAAGAAATAAGAAATAATCTAATCAGATAATTCACAACTGACTCCAACAGAGCATCCAGCATTTTGGTATGAACAGAGAAAGGAGAGAGCCAGGATTGTGCAACATCAAATTAAAATCTGGTTTTTGACCTTTAGGCCAGAAACTTGTGTGGCAAGCCACTGTTGTTGTTTTTATAAGAAGTGTCACTGCATGAAACAGAAGAAGACAAAAGCCCTATTGCAAGGAATTTGCAGTCTAAATAAAGCACACAGGTTAGTGTGAGTATAGAACTCCCATACGTGCAGGGGCTGAATTCTCAGTTCTGTGGGTTTTTATTTGAGGGAGGTTAACACTTAGATACAGTAAGAAAGAAAGATGGCTTGGGAAAAGGCTTGACAGCAAGGTGGAATGTGCTTGCAAGGGGAAGACTAAGGATCTCTTAACCATGGAAAAATGCTCAGTTATGAGAGTGAGAGAGGTAAGCAAAAGGTCAGATGCATTTGGCAAGACTGTAGGGAGTGCTGCTGAGACCCAGCTGCTGGGTTCATTCTCTCCTGGGGTGCCCCTCCAGTCATGCCGAAGCTCGAATAAGTAATGACATTGATTTTAACAGCTTTTGGGTCAGGCTCCTTTCCTCCACATGGACTGGAGGGTAGGAGAGACCCAGCTGTGTCAAAACAGTGCTGCCCTGAGGTATTTAAGGAGGTTAAGGACAGTCAGAATTAATTTTCAAAATTGAGACCTACCTATATTTCCTCCAATTTCATGTAAACTTTGGATCTGTCCTCTCATGTTCTGTGATGATCCACAGCTAGGATGGAAAAAAACCTTTCAGTTTGTCTTTCTGTTATAAACACTGCCTTATCACCCACCATCTATGGTAAGCTTGATATTGTTTCCCCCGTGAAGTGCCATATCAAAAGCAACAACTACCAAATGGACCACTGCAGAGTAATGAATCTGCTACAGAGGTAGATTACTGCATCACAGTCAACTAAACCTTCTATATTATTTATTTTATATTATTTATTCAAAGAACAGAATTATGTGGTAACATGGGAAGACTTCACAGAAAAGACTTTCAGATACAATTTACCATTTCCCATAACTGTTAATAATTATTACCTTACAGAAATAAAAACATTTTAGACTTATTGCCAGATGTAAAAAAATCCCTTTGGGTTCTCTGTGTGGCAGGTCTATAACATATATATTTAATGTACATTTTTAGTAGTGGTGTAAGGGAAGGTAGATTGATTCTGTATAGGAGCCAATTATTAAGTAAAATAAAAAGAGTAAGATCAGTGGTTAAGTTTTCTTTGACCAGCATAACCACAAATTAGGAATTTTAGATTAGAAAAAGAGTTCTTGTAACACAATGAATCTTTGAAGAGGGAACAATCTATTCATTTATAATTCTGACACTGTTGTTCAGGAAAAACAAAATGTTCTGCTTTACCCACCTGTTCTCACAGTGGAATCGAGCCAGGATGTCTCTGGCTTTTGTTTGGCTGTTGAGTTGAATTGCCATAGACACTTTTGAATGCAGTGGAGCATAAACTCTTATCACCCCCTCGGGTATGTCAGACTGCAAGTATGGAGGAAAAGTGACAGCTCCCTAAAATCAATATTCAATAGAGTAAGTCTAAGGCAAATATTGCTCTAGCTCCATTCAGAAGCAGTTCTGCAACCTCATTTGAGGTTGCTTGCAAAAATCACTGTCCTTCATTCACTTGGTTATTCAAAAGACATTTACAGTCATACAAATGGAAATGTGTAGACACAAATCAGATACAACACAAAGACACAAACTCTTTGGTGAGTATCACATAAATGCACACAGGGTAAAGCCCTTGAATTGTAACTTTAACTTATTTCTGATAACATTGTTCAGTGAACCAACTGCTTATTTAAAAACATAAAAATTATTAAGAATATCTGTTCTTCCTTCTAACGATGAAATTCTCCTGAGGCATAAAGATCCAGTTCTCTGTTTCTGCTTTCTATAGCTTCAAATAGATTGAAGTGTGTGTACAGTAAAACATCAAGGTACCATATGGTTTCTGTTAATTTGAAATTTGACCTTGTGTAGGGTTCAAATGATCATCTATGAAGTTTATGCACTCTTCCATGATTAATGGTGGATAAATCAATTAGCAAGGTTTGCATTCCACTTCTAATCCAGTTAATACCATGCTGACCAGAACACAATAGTCTCTACAGTCTCTGTCTCTGTGTAATTTAGAACATCTGAGACCTGGGGATTGCGTTAAGTGCTTTCAACATTAAACTCAGTTATCCAAACAGAGTTTGTCTCCAATTTACCCTTCATATTTCAGCTCCTTGCCATGGCTACCCTCATTTTTATTAGATGTAAAGCCAATTACTCCGATAATGGACTTGTCTTCCAGAAGGTACAATGACTGCAGTAATTGACTCTCCACAGAGAAGGAGTCTATCCGTGTTCATCCCAGGCTGAAGTTAACTTTGCAACACAGTAGTCTACGTTGCCATTTTAAACAAACCTGTCTCCATCTGCAGCACCAATATATGTCCCACCCTACCTAAAATATTTCAGTCAGTGCTGGCAAATTCTTGAGAAAGGTGAATTAGAATGGATTCACAATTCATACATAAAACTTACTCTTTCTACTTTTTCCCCATACATTATCTTCTGCATTTTCTCTCTTGTCTGTACTAGGTGGCTCATTCCCTATTTCTTATAATCTTGTCATATCATTCCTTGCTAACCAGTCTTTTCTTTTGTTCTTCAAGACTGTTCTTCAACAACTACAGAGTCCTTTACCATTTCCTTGATTACTTCACATACAATTCACCAGTCTTCTTTCTTCTAAACATTTATGGATGACTCTAAATACTTTCTCTCCAGGTTATTTAAGGTAGTTACTACATGGAAATACATGTAAGTTGCTGTAGGTTCTGTGTATGTTGTGCATAGAGATACGACATGCCTTGTTGCCCAAATTGTATGTTGCCCCTAATATGTCAGATAATTTTAATTGTCTATCAAAGCAGCACACCTCAAGGAAGTTCCTAATCTCTGTTTCTAGGCAGTGGAGAAAAGCTGGTGGCTTTAAGACCTTCAAAGAAAGGTTTTTCTATCAGATTTTCTTAAGTCCAAACTGCCTCTGGAGCCCTGGAAATCCTCTAAAGTATCCACCTCTCTCCTCTGACTATACAGGGAATAACAACACAATCTACTTCACTGGGGACTTAACATTTAGACCCAGTTTAGGTGTCTATGGTAGGCAAACTGAATTTTCCCTCTGCTTAGGAAGTCAGAGCAAAGCTCTAAGACTAAAGCTTGCAAGGAGAATATCAAGTGGCCTGTCCCAGGACATAGATAAATGCAATTAATCCTAATATGGACCATCTTACTACTCAGCTACAGATCCATGCACTGGTTGAGGGTCTACAAATCATTGCTGTCAGGGACAGTCCACACATAACCATTTTCTTATGAAACAGGTTTAAAACCAGCATGTGTTTGTAAACAGCTTGCAGCTTTGGCTGCTGGAAATCATTCTGCCTTTCTCACCTTTTCTCAATCAATTTCCAAAGCTTTGTCTTATCAGGGTGTTGGACTGGGAAGCTCACCTTTCAAGATAACTCTCAAATCAGCTTATTTTGTACGGCAAAATTTCGTCCCCACACCCAGAATCTTTCATGAGATAAAGGAGGGAGGCTGTTTAAAGCTGCCCGAGAAAACTGTATCTTTTTATCACACCTCTGGTCTTTCAGGTCTCTCCCGTTCCATCGTCTTTCTCCTCAGAAGTTTTCTCACTCCTTTGTCAAACATCAGCTGTCTCTTGCTGTTGTTCATTGCTGCCTCATTCATTTTTCTCACTTGAGAAATCAGGAAGGATGGGACCTAAAGGAAGGAAATGAGAGCTGAGAATATATAGTAATTTTTCCCCAGTGTGCTGGGTCTTTAAAAAAGGCACCAAATTTTAGGCAGCAGAAACTGTTTATTCCTAGAAGATACATGCCATCAGTAGCTTCCTCTAACAACCTACAGTTACTCCTTTGGTGAAACTGTAGATCATCTTTCATGCCATATGAAACTTTAGAGTGATATTTGCAGCTGCAGGAACTTCATTAGCAGGTAGTCTCCGCAATCCCCATTATACCCTCCCTCTGTTATGAGGAAACAAGCTGAGACTGTCAGTGTCTTCATGCCAACCTTCAGCAGCCCAAAAAGTAGTACACACTTTTGGCCCATTTTACTGTGGCTAGACTTTAAACAGACATTTAATCTCATTCAGGTTTAGACATTATCACCTACCTATCACATATCATACACATCCAGATGAAATAATTCCTCTATGCATTACTCTGTATAAACAATGGTGTGGGACAGGTACTTCCAGAGGGCAATTGATGCTAAGATAGATGTCTCAGGTAGGTGAGGTAACTCAAAATCCAGAAATACCTGTCAGGGTGTCTCATTCTAGATATAGAAGACTCCAGTCAGTTTCCAAAGAAACCATTTCTCCTTGGCAGGTCAGTTTACTCTGATTTCTGCAGATCTCCTGCAATGGAACCATAAAGGGGGAACCAGCACTACTCACTGTCCACAGGATGTCCTGGTACCGAATTAAAAGCCGCACAATGTGTGCGGTGGTGGCAGCTGCTTGCATTTCTTGCTGGTTTGCACGTTTCCCTTTGTAGATGAAGAGGTTTGGTGCAACAATCATAGACACGTTCCACAAATTCATCTTGTTTTTCCCTTCATTAGCAACCACCTTCTTCAGGAACTGGAGAAAGGCCTGGAAAAAAACCCAATATTGTTTAGTCTCAGGAAATAATTTACTTATGAAATGCAGCATTTTCAAATGCACGTCTGGCTGCTATATTTGCACTTGGAAGTGAAATTTAGTGTTTTTTTCATTGTATTTGGATTAATCTATTATTTGTTGGTACAACACATATGTTGGTACAACCACAGAGGAAGAGTTAATGTTACCAAAATACACATTAATAAATTATCATTTAGAGTGTAGTCCCAAATTTATAAGGCAAATAGTGTCTACACTAAGGTTCTGAATCCATTAGTAGAGGTAAGATGTACACATATTGCAAGGGAATAATTAGTTTTTTCATAGATTACCAAGTGTCCATTTTGATGTATCTGGCCAATGTTTTATATCTCAGTCACTGACGTGATGAGTGTCTCTTCAAATGTGCACCAGTTCCACACGTAATACAACCTGAAGAATTTCTGCCAGTAACCCCCAAACTTTTATTCCGGGATAACAAAAGCAAGAAGAGCCACGTGGTTGTTCATTGATATGACTTCTGCACATGCTTGGCAGAGTCAAAGGAAATTAATTTCCCCTTTTGGGTAGTTTGATCAGAATTTTGCTTGAATGACTGAATAGCCAGCTATGGTTAGAGCTGGGGTCTACCAATGAGTGTCTCTGCAACATTCTTCTGGTTTCTGCCGGGACAGAGTTAATTTTCTTCCTAATATCTGGTACAGGGCTGTGTTTTGGATTTAGCATAAGAATAATGTTGATAACACACTGATGTTTTAGTTGTTGCTAAGCAGTGTTTACACTTAGTCAAGTGTAGTCTAGCTTCTCATGCTGCCCTGACAGCAAGGGGGCTGGGGCAGCACAAGGAGAGTGAGAAATGTGCCTCTTTGAAATGAGTGCTCCACAAGAAATGATGCCTGAGATCCAGCAGTTGGATATCCCCAGAAACTATTTCTTAGTTGCTTGTAAAAGAAATGACAGCCAGGGAACTTGAACATCTTTTCAAGGAAATAATCAAAACCACAGATGAATACTTTCCTGGTGCAGCATTTGAAAAAAATTAGTCTCTCATTGAAAAGTCAAAAGCACCACAGATGGCAGGTGATAGCAAATGAAGAACTTACCTTGGCTGTGTCTCTGTTGGCTTCAGGCATCAGCATGATCAACAGATGCAAAGCTTGTAGTTGTAACTTGATCTTGGAGATTTCTAAGGATATGGATATTTAATATTTTTGAAATCCCAATTGCAATTGTTTTGTTCTAAAAACCTGGTGTGTCAGCAGTTCTAGAAATACCAGCTAGTGCCTGGTTGAGACCTAGGCACATGCTTAGGTGTTGATTAACCATACACTTTTTCCCCAAGTATAAAATCACCTTAATGAGTGGGTTTTTCCTCATCATCTTGGATATTTGTCACACAGGGACACAAGGCTCTATACAACTCTATCTACACAGTAACAATCCAGTATTTTTCAGTACTAGCTAGTTTCTCTTACATATCTGTGTATTTGTTGTAGGGAATGAAGTCACTTTGCTCTGCACAGACACCTCCTGTTCAGTCTTCTCCAAATTGCTGAGCCATTGTAACTGCATGCAGCCTGGGACTCACAAGGAGCACACTCAGGTATGTGAAGTTTATGGGAAGAGGTCACCCCCTTCTGACCTTTAAACTACTCATGGAGACACTGAAAGCATAACTGCAACCTCATGTAAAGATCCTCACTTTTCTGTACTAATTTGCTAATAAATTCACCATCCCGAGGCTTTCAGCCTGTCCTAGCTCAAGTGACTTTACAGTGAAGTCACAGGTATGGCAAGGTACAATTGCATTCTTCCTGGAAGAGAAATGAACAAAATGTACTAAGATTGAGAGGGTATATGTACACTGAAAACAAAGCCCAGCTGCCTGAACCTTCCTGTGCTCACGCACATTTCTGTACCAATAGTCTGACCTCAACATAAACCTTAACAGAAATAAAATAGGTCCAGTAGATCCAGTAGATAAAGGACAGTGATTTGAGTTTACCTTGCAGAAATTTTCATTTGTGAAACCTACAGTTAATGTGAATCAGAGTCTATATATGAAAGTCATTGCTCAGTCATTATTTACTTGGAGGTTTCAAATTTTACATTCAACAGTTGTGTTAATCACACAACAAGAATATGCTATTAACTAAATGAGGACACCTTTTCTCATTTGAAAACAAAATCTTGCAGAAAATTAAAATGTTTAGGCAAAGCACTGGGCCTGTTTTTCTCTCTGCTTCACAGAGAGAAAAAAAATTACATGATTTTTCTCTATATACTTAGGAGCGAAGTGTTAAAAAAAGTTTAGCATCTACTCATGCATTTTATCATATTATAGCCCACACTAACTCATTTCTACATACTTTCTACTAGTGTGATGAATGCAGGCAGATACTCTACTGTGAAGAGTGGGCTTGGGAGTTCTCTTATAAACATTTTCAGCAGTCCCGCTGCATCGTTATTTCGTACTTGGTCCCAGTCAAAAGTGTCTTCATAAAATTTTGCCTCAAGTTCTTGATGGAGATTCTAAAAGAGGAAAGAAATGTTTGGCCTTTAATCATTGCTGCTGATCCAGCAGTTTGTGATCACTTCAGGAATCCATTACAAGCAGCAGGCAGTTTTGTACAGCACTTGAACCAATGCAGCCCTAAACCAGAGACAGCCTAGGTACAGCCATGTGGAGTTCAGAGCAGGTTAACAAATCAAGTTCCTGGAGATATTTGGCAACCCAGTCTAAATTTGGGTTGCTGTAGCTAGATTTCTGCCAGTGAACAATTTGAATCATCATAAAGCAAGGCAATTTTGTGCAATGTCTTAGAACTAGAAGCAGAAAATTCAGTTAACACAGCTGTTCTTTTTGTTTAAAACACTCTCCAGAGGTTTTGGCCCTTCAGTCACAAAGGAGTGGTGTTTCTTCCTCACTGCAAGTGAACTTGTTACATAGTCTGAATCCCTGGGCCTCGAGCAAATGGCTTAAAATTCAGGTTTTCCCACCTCCAAAAGGAAGTTTTAGGATAATTATAGTTAGATTTGGTCAAGTTGTAGAAAAATAAAGATACAAAACCACTACTGTCAGAAAAACGTTAATGTACCCCCAAACCTCTAAAAACACAGGAGAGGTTTAAGATAGAATTGAGGATGATACCATTTTGGGTTCCCATTTAATCCCCTTGTTCTCCAATGGCAGCATCTTGCTCCATAAGAGAGGTCTGTTCAGTTCTGGAGGCCCACTAACCAGTGTTCAACACACACATATGAATGGGAAATACTCAGCAAGGTTCTAGTAGGAACAGAGTTTGGCTTCAAACCCAGATCACTGTTCAAAAAGTGCAAGCTCCTCAAAAAATTGTTTAAGTTAAAAAGATTGAAGACCAGTATTGCAATATAAGGATATCCACAAATAATGCAGCTTTCACAATTATTACTGGCCAAACACTGTCTTATCCATAGGAAGTTTGCAGCTGCTTTTTGGGAGACCATTTAGGACAAAATATATCTGTAGCAAATATTCAGTTTCAGATCACGATTTTGTCAGATGTACTTTAATATTATGCAAAAGGTTCAGTCCATTCAGGCAGAAAAGCTTTTAAAGATGATTTCTGTTTGCCCTGTTTCACATGAATGGAAGGAAATTACATATCAAGTACAGTCACACATAATCAAGTAGAATGGTTGCAAAAACAGAAGTAGAAAGTTGTTCAGGATTTGGCATATAATGTTACAGGCTCATTTTTACTAGCACATTTTACTGGTTTTAATCTGGGCTATGTCAGCTTCCTCTGTATTCACATCCTTTGCAAATAACTGATAAAAACACCTAGATTGAATTCTCTCCTCTAACTGACTGGAAATGTGGAACAGAAATCCTCACCTCATCAAAAGCACAAGAGGACAGAATTCTACTCCACATTTTTCTGCTGAGAACTGGGAAAAAGCCACAGAAATAGAAAGCAAGATTTTGGAAACACAAACATTTTATATCTATCTATCTATCCACACACACACACATATATATATATATATACACACATACACTTCTATATATATCTCCACACAGGTAAGCATATATTTTATACACTCAATTCCCTCCCTCCCCTGCCTCGCATACCTGTATATATGTATGCATCTAATACTTCTAAAATATGTGTTGCAATTTTTTTTTTTAACATGCCTGATCCTTCACTAGACAAATCATACAGTTTTGGTTCATTGGAGCTTTTGTTACAGAGGAAAACTTGTATTGAAACATGTCTTCTGTTCTTTGTTTTACAGAAGAGTAACCTTTAATCATTTCCATATGCCTTTTCTTTCTCCAAACAAGACTGAAATAAAGTTGGAATGCCCTCAAGTCCTAATGTCATAATAATGTATGAAGGCTTTTGAAGGATGAAATCTGGATCTGCTTTGAAAAAATCTCTCTCTTGCTCATTGGCTTGTTAGACAGACTTAAATGAAATCAAAACTCAAATAATTTAAAACTTTCATATGGGCAGTTTAACTTACCACCTAGTGTAGGAGAGTTGCATATAAAGTTGTCTTTTATAGCAGCTCCCAGGATACAGGTTGTGAAAAAGAAGTGAACAAGACACAGTACAGTGTACGCAAAGAATATGAACATAATTGAATTAGAGCACAGCCCTGCTGTGTAATCTCAGTGGAGAGGCTGGAAAAATTTGAGATTGTGTGAAATAAGATTTAACCATTTGTATGAAAAAGTGAGGAAGCTGAAAAGCACAGGGCAAGTTAGGAGCTCCCTTCTGCAAGATGTGACACTTTTCAAAGCCCCAGGTACTTTTATCAATGCACAGAGTCAAAGGAGCTGGGATGCTGCTACCTATCTTTGGTGTGTTTCACATAATGCTGCTTTTTCTTATTCAGCCATTTTTTATGATCCCCAGCCCACCAACGTTTAGCAATCCCCAACATTTGTGGGGCTGCTACAATGCTGAGACTTCCTGCCTCAGAATGCAAAACTAGCTTTCTTGAGGATGAGAAAGTAGGAGTAGGATGTACCTTAAGGTGTTGCTTAAACCAGATAAAAAAAAGCATAGGAAAAAAAAAGCAAAAATATGGGAAAGAGGTAGACACTACTAAGCCCAGGAAAAAACCCAGCCAAACAAAAAGCTGCCTTGTTTTTCTAATTTGCTTCCTCCAGCTTCCAGAATCAAGTTGGTCTGGAGAAACAATTGCAAGTATTACTGTCCCACAGTGTCAGGTTATTGGGTTCCAATTATCCTGTGTTCATAGCCCACAAAAAGCCTGTGAAAATGCAGTACTTCAGGCTGCCAGCAGTGACAGAGGCCAAATTTCTCTCACTTGGAACACAAAATTGCAAGATCACAGACGATAAATGAAAAATAAAATGACACAGAGGTTAAAATGACATAGAAAAAGATCTTTATCTGATGTTCACTCAGTTTAGCAACTCTGAATTTCTGAAATAAATTACAACAGAGATAAGATCACAGCAATTTTGGATGACAGAGATAAACTGAAGGGATGTCTCAAAGTTTCGTGGGGAAAAATTGCATTCAACATTAAGTCTGTGCTTTATATAGAACATTAACTAAAGCAAAGCAATAGACCAAATGTTCTGTGATTTATTGGTTCCCAGGAACTAATCTGACCTTTCACTGGCAGGAGTAGGAATGCTGAACTACACAGATCACTATTTACGTGCAGTTTGAATTTGTGTGTTATTGCTGTATTATTTTACATAGAGTCTGTGGTCCAGAAGATGGAAAACTGGCTTGAGTGTATACCTTGACTCTGGAGGCAGATCCAGGAACCCGCAGAATTCCTTCAGTTTCCAAACCTGTTTCCTCAAGCTTAAGCAGGAGCTGAAAGAAGACACAACAAAATCCAGGAAAATATTCGGAAATGCTTAAGAATACTATTTACTTTTTTTCAATCCAGGTATTCTTGAAACTAATCTGAGAAAGATACATTTCTATGGAATCTGCTAATGAAAACAAGCCAGCTCATGTAAATAAACCTGCCTAATTTGTTCTCCATATTCCTGACCCTGAAGTAAGGAGTATGCAGAGTATAGAAAACTGCTAATGCAATAGGTCCCTCTGTCCTTGACTCCAGAGTTGGCACTGCTATAGAACAATTAACACATAAATGTATTAATAAAAGAGCAGATATACTTAAGCACAATGGTGTTTTGAAGGAAAAATAACCTCTGAGAAATGTTTAAGTCTGCCCCGAGAGCACAGTGTAAAGGTCTATAGATAACATAGGTTTTTTGGAACTGAGAACTCAGAGTAGAAAATTATCCCAGGGTATTTTATTTTGAAATTTCTGTGAATAGAGGACTAAAGTTTCTTCTCTAATTCATTATTAAAAAAAAAAAAAGTTTTGGTTTTACATAACCTTGAATGTTGAGCAAAAAAATAATTTCCCAGTATTCAGTCATACAGCTCTGGATTTTCACCACCGGATCTGCTTCCTGCCCTAACCTGGATTCTTCTAATTTCCCATGGTTTGATGCCTTAGGTTTTAACTTTTATAGTTTTCAGATCCTGTACTGCTTAGTATGTAACTCAGAAAATTCATATAGCTTCATAACTTTAGCTACTGTTCTCTCACGCTGGTTAGACAACAAACCCTCTCTAGGTTTGCACTTCAAGGACACCTCGTTGTCCCAGGCCGTGAAATACGGGAACTAAAGTCTCTGAACCGGAGAGGGGGGCAAACTTGGGGTGATTACTTCATTGCCTGAAACTGTAATTGGAGAATTAACCCTGATATGAAAAGGAACCAAACTTATAGAAGTGTGAAAAACCCATGACCCTCCCTTGGGTGAAGCCCCTCGGAGGCTTTTGACTCCCAAGGTGTACCTTTAAAGGCCCTTCAATAAATACCTGCTTTTATTCCCTTAATCTTGTCTAGCCTCTGTTTTCAGGTAGCCACCTCAAGGCAACAGTTCCTTGATAGGGGAGCAGGGGAGCTGATTGCAAAGTAATGTAAATACTCAAGATGTGTCAAGTCTTTCCCCTGACACTCCCCAACACTTCTCCTTTGTTCAGTATTTACAGGGAAAGCTGTTGCAGTTTTGAGTCCATGTAAATCTTCACAATTGCACAGGTACTTGTGTCTGTGTACCTGCCTCCAAGACATCCACTGGGCATCTCTGTGCAGCCAAATGTCTCATATAAATACCCTTGTCTTGTCATACAAACCTCAATGGGAAGATACTCCTTCCATTCTGGAAATAGTAGCTAAGTAATACCTATGGTTTGAATTAATGTAAAATTAAAGCTCCTAAGACAACTCATCTCTGCCACTTCTGCACACACATGATTTTGCATGGCTCTCTAATTTAATGAAAAGGGGAAACAAAGACATTTGTTTCCCAAAGCTTCCTGTGTGGTATCATATAATTACAAAAATCAAAAAGGGTCCCCACCACAAATAAAACACCAAAAAAGGAGCATATTTTCTCTACTTGTCACATAATATTCAGTCAGACAGTCTGTAGACACCTGCCAGCCTGTAAATGATGTAAATGACACCTGTAATCTTCTCTTATCTGATGACTCTTTTGAGTGTCAAAGCAAATGGTGGAAAAGCAAACATTAGTGAGTGACCAAGTAGGCCAGATGATACTCACTTTTTGGAAGATAAGGGGCACTTTTATTCCAGGAACCTTCTTTTGATCGTTCTCCAGCAGCACGGTAAGAGGGACTCCGAAAAGACCATTCTCTTAAAAACAGTAACAACAAATGTGAAAACGGGAAAACACAGCCTCGTAAGCATCTTCTTTCAAAGCCGATCAACACGAAGGCGACTGGAAGGGGATGCCACGCACAGTACCTCGTCCCCGCACCCTCTCCACACGGTTCCTCTTCAGTTCCACGCCCAGCGCATCGTAGAAGGCCGTGAGCTCAATCAGGGAGAGGTAGCGGATCTTCTTCATGTCTTCAGGAGAGAGGTCCCCGACCTCTGTCAGTCCAAACCGGCTTTTCCGAACAATGAATTTCTACAGTAGAGATGGGTCGCATCTTTATTTGCATAAAAATTACAAGAAATGAATTTTTGTTTCGAAAGAGGTGCCCGTATGTGATTGGAAGTCATGTTAGGGTAGATGGATAACAACAAAGAAACTAACTATAGCCTGTGCATTGGCCTGGTATGGTGACATAGCTTGCATCCACCTGAACATGAAACTGAGCTTCTTGCTCACCATGCTCCCTTGCAGTGTGACTGGGAAGTGGTGCTGGAGCACCTCAGCGCCTGTACTCCAGCTGGGACAATGAATTACAGGCTTCTTTTAAACTTTTTCCCAGTTTCGCAGGATGCAACATTTTGCTCTGCTGCTGCCTTCCCCAAAATGTCTTTGAATGCTGTTGAAGTGGCTGACACGGTTACTCATGGATATGGTTGTGTATCAACTGGTGTGTGTGATGAATCCATGCCTGCTTTGCATAAGGCTAATTATTTATGAGGTCTTACAGGGGTGTTGAAACTAAAGTTCTGAGGAAAAGCCCAGAAGCAAAATTGCTTAGTCCAGAAGCCACCCTGCCAACTTAGTGGTATTTTTTATTACTCAAGAAGCATTTAGGCTTAGAAACAGGACTCCTAGCAGCTAAGAAATAATTTACTCAAGTAGACTTGAACTAAATGATACTGAGTAATTTGGGGGCATGTGAAGATGTCTACATATTTTAGAAACTGCAGTGTCGTGGACCAGAGCCAGGAATGTTCCGTCACGACAGATGCATTTGCACAAATGTCAAAAAGAACAAACACCCCTCAGTTTCTGACATAATTGTTAGACATAATAACAAAGTCAGAGTAAAAACCATGTTTTTCAAAGAATTGTGGATCTTTGGTATTGTATATATTTTTAAAATTTATTGTAATTTAAACCAGGAATTGTTAGTCAGAGGTATAAATAAATAGTATTACAAAACATCTCCCTCCTTTAGGGAGCTGAGTGGAAACCCAGCCTCTAGTAATGTTTTGCTTCTGGAGATTTCAGCTCAGTGCTTCATATTTTTAAAAAGTTTGACTCAGAATGTTTAACCCATTTTTAAATTAAGCCAGTCAAATTGATTAAGAAAAAGGCAAACAAAAAACCCCCTAAACCAAACAAAAACAAAAATTAAACTTGCACCAGATTTAAAAATGAAGAGAATACAAAGGACATCTGGATCACGTAGTTTAGGACTTTCTAAACTACACTGCACATGGTCTTTCAATAGGAGTTAATACTAACTGGGGGAGAAAGAATGCAGGGAATAGAATAACTTATTTACAATGCTGTCCAGAGCATTTTAGGCCAGAAAATTCCCTCCTGAGGTTGCAGCAATTCCACTGCTACCCTTATTCTGAGACTTGATGTAACAAAAGCTGTATGGAGGATAGTCTTCTGAAGGCACATAAAGAATGTTTTGGCTCCAGTGATGCAAAATGTCCAAAAGCAGTCAAAATGCAAAAAATCACCTTTAAAAGAAGGGAAAAAATCAGATTGTATTCATATATTTTCTAGGGGGGGAAAGAAAAAAATCCAAAGCACTGCAAAACTGATTGAAAAGGGTGCTACAAAGATTTTCCACAGTGGCTGTTTGACTCCTAGGGTCACTATGATGTGATGCTGTGGTTAATACAAGTTTTAGGGCTGGCCGTCTTTCTTCTGTCTTGTGTCACAATTTTCCAGTGGTTTTTCTTACAGTGGTGTAGTATGCAGGTCCAAAGGAGGCTGTGCTATCCTGAAATTAGATTACTAACGTTTTGGCTAAGGATCATGTCTGATATTTTGTAACGTTGTTTCTATGTGGAACTATGCAGTGTACTCGGACTTGTAGTTCTGTAATATCTTCAAATAAGTCACATGGATCATGGTTCCACACTGGAGAAATCACATGTACATTGGGGAAACCCCTACGCTCCTGGGGATGTCCAGTTGATTCTTCTAGGAGTCAGGGCACTCCCTGCTGCAGGGCACATGCTGTTTTATGAAATATAGTATCTGTCTGTGCAGCTCTGTACACACCATCAGTGAGGCTGGCTGTGTTGTCAGACCCACCCTGGAGAAAGCGTGATGTTGCACAGGCTCCAGAGGAGCCCCGCTGTCCCTCCTTCGGACAGTCCTTCCGAGTGTAAGTGACTGGTTGCTCAGCGTAACATAGTGAGAGGTGATTTTTCTGCTGAGGCTCATCACGGTCTGAGTCATGATGGGGAAAAAACCAAATACCACGAGTGGCAGCAGATGAAGTAAGGGAAAGGCCAACATCAACAGCTATGATTGTTGACTTTATTCTCTGCAGTGACCTGGCAAGTTTCTTGTGTGGTCTTCTGAGCTCACAAAATTATGTCTTGCATACAGAGCAGTTCAACTCCAGCACAATACTGGCGTTCTCTAAAACTTATCAATTATGAATCCATAATATTCAATATGGCATCTTCTCTTCCCTCTTTGTCATCAGTTTCCCTGCTCTGTCAACTGGGAATTGTCTGTGCTGTTGCAGAGAACAATTTGTGAGCGTGAATGTGTTGCAGTGAAGGCCAAAATCATGATGAATGCAGTGATACCCTCACTCTCTACAGGACACCAAGTTATTGCCACAAAAAACACCCCAAACAACCAAAGACACAAAAAAAGCACAGGAATTTCACATAAGTTATGTAATTTACTTGGTGTCTTATCATTCAGCATGGAAGCTTGCTTCTGCATCTCAGCTTCTTCTTCCTTGGTGGGACCTGAGATGGTCAACTGAATAATTCTCAGATAATTCAATGTCTGTGTGGATTGTAACAATTTCAGATTAGTTTGGGACCTCAGGACATCACAACATTCAGGAAATTCTTCCAAATAATTCACATCCATTTCATACATGTCACTAAAGAGGTGGTATTGGAAGCACTAACTTAATGCTCCAGTTTTCAGTGATGAAAGTTGTGAGGGTTGATAAAAGTAGAAAATTGACTTCCATGACTTCATTAAATAATTCCAGAGAATGACACAACTGCTCAGTGTATGTCTGGTTGGATGATATGGCAAACTTTTCCTGAACAATTAATGTATTATCTCTTACAGAGTGATTGCACTCAATACTGACTGGAGACAGCCAGTACTGCTGCAGGACTAAGGTTTGCTTTCCTCCCTCCATCTGCGAAGCAATTTTAAACCCTTGTGTTAATAAAGGCAGATAATCTGTGGGGGAAAAAAGTAGGAAAGCAGACCAGTAATGAAAATGATTGTTAGTTTTAATGTCAGTAAGCAGTTTTTATTTCTGCGTGAAAGAACTGCGGGTGGTGAGATATTTGTGGACTAAATTACACATACTCATCTGGGTGCACATGTTCATGATGGGTACAAGTGAAAACCTGGCTTGGATATCCATTTTAACTTTGGTGCCTCTCTGGGAACCAATCACAGGCAGTAGGCAGGCACAGCGAGAAGTCTCCACAAAGCACACGCTGCAAAGGACAGACCATGTATCTTAACAGACTCCAGCGTGCTGGGGATGTAAAGCAGGAAATTGCCGTGTTAAAGAAAACAATCGAGCAAATACATGGAGAAGAAACTTACTGGCAAAGCCGAGTCTTCCTTTTTGAACCTCTGGTTTTTCGGCCACTCTTGGGTTTTTGGAAGGACTGTAATGGATTCTGAGAAAGAGACCTCATAGGAGAGCTCTTCTGTTATGGATGGGCTGCCTTTATCTATTCCACAGTCTAGACAGCTCTTAGCTGAAAATAAGGGAAATGGTATATGAATGATGAATATATGCTTTCATTTAGTACAGAGACATTAAAAAATTGAAACAAGATGACAAAATTCTTGAGAAAGTAACAAAGAAAATGCTTCATAGAGGAATTTCAGTGCAAACCACAGCATGTTCCTGTTTTGTCTTGAGGAAATAACTCCTTAGAAATAAAATCCTTATTTTTGTTTTAGATTATTTAACTTGTTGCTTTCTGTGAAAAAGATAGTCAAGCTGGAACTTTCTGTTTATCAGGAATTACCAAGTTTTTGTACTCCATCCTCGTCTACCCAGGCCAGCAAACTGTGGTGGCACTTGTCAAATGAACAACTAAAAACAACAGGTCTTGACAGAAAAATGTTGTTGACACAGGTTACTGATGACTTATTTACAATCACAAGACATTGTGCATATATTTTATGAGGTCACATACACATATTTCTCATTGCTGATAGTTTAGGTGGGTAGCACCAAACCAGGAAAAAACGTACAATATTCCAGTTTGAAAAATGCTACATCTACTGGCATTTCTAGAAGATATTGTGAAATGACTTATGTCTCTTCTCTAAAATTTAGTCACCTCCTTAAATTACCGGATGTTAAAGGAAAATTTTTGAAATCAGTACAATCAAGTCCAGAAGTACACTATTGTCATGGAGGCCAAAGTGTGATAACATAAATGAGTTCCAGGGTTGCAAACTTTCATGATGGATCTCCAGTATCTCAGATCAATTTTTAGTTTTCCTGTAAGGTTCGGCTCCTAAACCCAGTTGGGATGGAATAATAAATTTAATTGAAAGTGATGTATCATTTTAGCCCCCAGTACTGCAGAGAAGAATTCACTTACATGGCACAAAGTGTATTCAAAAGCCATGGCAATCACGAAGTGAACTAAAAATCATTACATGTCTTATAAACCTGTGCATGCCCCATGTTCTATGAATCATTTCATTTACAGATACAGGGAGTTACATATTTTTTGCAACACCCTTTATTTTGCAAGTCTGGTATGAAAAAAGTTAACTGTATTATTAAGTGGCTTCTGGTTCCTGAACTGTCTTTAGTTGTTGTCTAGTGTCCAAGCCATTTAAGATGTTTTCCACTTCTCTTTCCGCCCTTGGACCTGGGACCACAGATTGCTCATGGCACCCCATGGCATTTGGTTCCCCATCTCTTTCAGTAAAACTGCTTGCAGAGCAGAAGTATCAGCAGAGCAGCTTTTGCCACCAAGGAAAATGTCTGTGGCACTGTATCCAGAGATAAACATCCAAGGGACTAGTTTGGGAATTTGGGTATTAATATCCCTTTAGTTAAGCCCTGAACAATGGTGATGGGAAGACCTCTCAAACTGAAAGACGGGCATTCTTGTGGAAGTTTGCTGACAATTATCCAGACACTGAGTAGAGAATAGCTATTACTTTCATTAGCACTGCCAATCACTGTCAGGGCAAAGCATTTAAAGGATAACACCATTCATAGATCAGAATAATAGGGCAGAACCAGGAAAACTATAAATTTCTAATACTACCGTTTCTGCAGTACTGGAGAAGAAATGTGGAGGAAATATGCTTTCTTTTGATTTGCAACAAGAAATATACTGATGACATATTTTGTACACATTTGATGACATATTTGATGACAAATTCTGTACCATATTGTTTATGGATTATTTTTACATTCCCAGCCTTGCAATGGTCAGCACAGCATTTTTTAGATGCTGATCCCTCAAGGGCAGCAGTCTGTGTCTGTACAACACTGGTCTTTAGTGAGAAACTTTGGTTCCTGCATGACAATATGCTGACAATGATTTTAAGGAAATATATGCAGCACTGCCCCAACATGAAAGAGGGGACTGACCTCTGAACCACAAAAGGGTCTTTCTGTCTGTCATTTTACTAGGAGGAAGTGAACACTGGTTACATGTTGTCATACTCACAGCTAACTGATTTCCAAACTGGCTTCTGCCCAGGAAGCTGGATACCATTAGAAGATACTGGTGACACTGGAACTGTCTCAAATGTGGGCTGATAGGCAAGGAAAAATGATCAGACTGCAGTGAAGGTAAACGTCTATGGACAGAAACTGCTACAGTTCAAGCAACGGTGTTTCATTCTCATCTTACACTCTTTGACAAGACAAACAACCTGTTGTGATTCTTCAGGGTGTATTTTTCATAGCCAAGCCTGAGAATCAGTCTTCCCCAGACTGCATAGATTTGGACCATGTGGAGGTCAGTAATATTGCAGCTTACTGTACCTAATGAGTCCTGTCCTATAAAATGACTGAAATTAGCTAAGTAAATTGCTGTACAGAATTAGACTAACCGAAAGGTCCTCCTCAAATTGTAATTCATCCTGGCTTTAATAATTTTGGCCACAAATCTTTTTGAAGACTCTCTGGCACCTGCTGAGTACCGCTATTCCCAGGGACCTGTCAGAAATCAGTCTGCCTGCTACTTCTTGTGATTTGGGCACCAGAAAGTTATCAATGGATGGATGTCCTCCCATAGGTTATACACTAATACTTTTATCAGTGAACTGCAATAAACAATTTGAGGGAACACAGAAACATTTTCTATAGTCAAATTCATTTTTTTCCTCTCCAGAAATCATTCTGCACTGCAGAGAAGTGGCTTGCAGCCCAGGGGGTGGCTTTCAAGCAGTGTCACCTCTTCTTAGTAGTGGAGTTTTGGCCTTGTTCTTAGCAGTTTTGTGGCTCATAAAGACAAACCTGAGTATTTGTGTTCCATGAGCAGTAGCAACTCAACTATTTGTATTTGAGTATAAAAAACCAAACAAAAACAAGGTCAGGAATTTTAAAAATGCTCTGAAGGTTACTCAGTGAAATAACCACAATGTTCCAAACCTGTCTTGTATTTTTTCTGCTGTTATTTGCATCCTTGTGGGAGCCCCTGAAGCCCCCAGCCTTTCTCAAACCTGCTGTCTCATGCACCCTGAGCCTGATGGAGCAGACCCAGTTTTCCAGCTGAACCTGCAGCTATGGGCTCCCATGAGCCCTCAATACCAGCTCTTTAAATTGCTCTTTAAATTGCTGAGTCGGCTGTTTATCAACAAGTACCAGTGCCTCAGGGCAGAAATTCTGTTTTCCCCAGTTGTAGTCAATGTATGAGAGAAGCTGCTAAAAAATGTCAGATATTTAAAAGACAGGCAGCTCTTCCAATTGGAAGCCTGAAATAATGTTGCAGCTGTTTTATTTAATTCGGGTAACAAAGTCAAATGTAACATGAATAAAATCTCTCCTGAGAGAGTCCATTCAGTGGCTTGTGAACTTGATAGCGAACAGGATTTGAGTCACATGGACTTCCTTTGCCAGAAGACTGTAAGGACCATTGATTTTTTAAAAAAAGAGAACTGGATGCTTTTATGGTAAAATCCCACAACATTTACACAAAAAACTTCAGGATATAAAAAACCACTATAATTTTCAGGTGGGAGTATAGAAGTGGAGAGGATGGCTAAACTTGCCTCAGCAATTTGGGAAAATCAACCATAAAAGTAGTTATGCTTCTGCTTAAGATCCAGATGGAGAAATTAATGGTAAACATTAGCAACTGGCTCATCTACCTTCAGTGCTCAAAATGTCTGACCCTGTGAACAGTATTCAGAATAGGTTTACAGTCAGTCAGGTTTATTAAGAAAAAAAACACTTCCAGCCTTGTTACACAGGTGAAATGAGTCGTGAAGCACCTGCAGTATCCTGGTTCTGATAAGCAGGGCAGAGCTGGCAGACATGGATGTGGAAGATGGAGTGGACTGCACACCTCTGCCTGGCACCCAGCAGGGCTGGCAGCAGGCTGCTCTAGCCTGGAGCAACTGAATAATGTGAACTGTGCACAATAACTGGGGTACCTAAAAATGTCACATTCACAGTCCTATTTCCCAGCCTCTACAGTGAGTGTATAAAGAAACCAAATCTATGTCTCTTTTGTGAAAATGTCTTCCTTCTCCCCACCCTGACTTTTTTTAATCTTAGGATAACATGTAAAAAGGAAGGGAAGACTGGGAATAAAACCTTTTTAATGCATGAATTTAAAGATCCAGATTATTTCTGTAGTATAAAAGAAAATTAATGAACTTTTGAAGACCTTCTCTCAATGAATGTGAAAGACCAAGAGTCAAATTGTGTCCTTAACTAAACTAGGACAGCTTTATTCATTTGCCTGGGGCTCCAGCAAAGGTGAGGCTTCCCATATCCTCATTTCTGACTGAAAGTGATTCATTAGACACACGAAAAATGAGCCCACTCTTTACTGCCACAACATACACAGGAATTTCCAATGGGAAGAGGAAATCAGAAGAGCTAGGAGAGGATGGAGATTAGGTAGATAGTTCTTTAGCACCTACCCTCATTGTAGAAGACATAAAACCAAATCATTGGAGCACCAAAGAGACCAAATTTTGTTTTCAGCCCTGCAGCTAAGGGAAATAAAGGCAAAGGAGGATAACCTTACAGCTCTGGCCAGGATACAATTTTCCCACGCTTTGAATATATTCGTATTTCCAAGCATTGCCATCATAAACACCTTTTCATGCAAATAGCTCTGGGTTAGTTAGTGATTCTTCTTTAACTAGGACATGATTTTGTCATGCATTGCTGAAATAAAGTGCTTGTAAAAACTCTTCAGGAGTTTTAGTTAATTGCAACGTACAGGGTTGGGCTGTTAATGAGCACAGTGCTTCATTTCCTCTCTCCAGTAACAGAATCAATGTACGTGCGTCCCCCATTTGTATTCTGCTGTTGATTTTTCTAGGCTCTGAGCACTAGCAGAGCCGATAGCTCCTGATGGAAGCAGCAGGGTACCAGCAGTGAGGAAAATCAGGCCACTGTGATTAATAAACCATCCAATTTAAAACTCGGTAGTGTGGCTGTCAGTCGAGTCTGCTGTCTGTAGACCTCTCTGAAGCAGAGCAAAAGCACCTCAGCTGGGACAGGCTGCTCTGTCTGCCAAGGCATGGCTCTTGGAAGGGTGATCTCCCACAGGGGTAGCATTTTGCCACTAGGGATCATTGCACCTTTCCAGAATAGGCAACAGAAAAAAACCCCAAAAAGTCAACCAACCAAAACTACCAAATAAGAAGAGGAATAGCTGCATTTCCTTTTATTTTAGTCCATTTTGTCTGTTGAGGGGACGCTCCTGCCATGAGGGCATGGACCTCAAGGCAGGATGGCTGGAAAAGCACCCCTTGGTCTGTGCTGACCCATGCAGAGCCTGGCCACCAGGCAGTAGTAACAAAACATCTAGCTGGCAGGGTTGTTTCAGAACAGAGAGAAAAAAACTAGGGCAAATCTATCTTCTTCTTCCCCCACTCCAGATGACAACTAATTTATGCCTCTTTAGTGGTCCCCTAAATCTCATCTCAGGTGACCCTAGTGAGCTACATTAGCCAAGGAAGAGAGTAATCCATCCTGTGACCCATCCCTCTAGGCTCTTGCAATTCTTAGGTTGTTGGGAAGAGGGTGTAAATCCATCCTCCAAATGGGGAGGATTATAGAGTTATGTGAAACAATTAGAGACGGTTTGCTATTTGCAGCAAGTTTACTTCTTCCCTTCCCAACTGAAAGGCAGGATGGGAAAGCAAAACTCCATGCCATTTCAAGCAGCCTCCTTAGCAGCCTCTCCTCCACAGCTGTGCTGAGAAGATTTGCCTCTTCCCATTCCTTGTCACTCTTTTCTTTTGGCTGGCTTGTTTTCACTGTGCTTCTCTTCCCTAAACTGATTCATCACAAAGATTCACCGGCAGCTGTAGGGCCAAGCCCAAAGAAGCAGCAAAGCTCCAGGGACTGCTGATACCCGCTTAAAAAGACTACTTGGGAAACCCTTAGGTCAGGGACACAAGCCCTCCTGAAGTGTGTTTATCCCTGAAGGGCTGATAATTAGGACAAAGTTTCTAAATCCCATAACAAGTAGCAGAGATAGGAGCACTGGTGAATAGGAAAATTAAGAGTGTTGGGGCCTTGCAGGCTTTTAGTCTGTTGGAGGGAGGTGATGGAGTTCGTTGCAGTTGTGTTAATCTGTGTTTAACATCTAGGTAAGCACCTGCAGAACTGCATATTTTTGTGGGAAGAAAAATTAGAAGACTTAATTACTTATTTGATCTTATCTTTTAGACTTTCACAATGCATAACTAGTGAGTGAACTGAATTTTGGAGGAGGTAAAGCACTGATTTGAAGGGCAATGGCTCTGAAGATCCAAATTCCTTTTCCAACTGAGAAACTTTAGCAAGCGAGAAGAGGAAAAATAAGCAGGTCAAAAATAGATCAATAATATACCATTTGAGAGGAAATATGCAATGTTTATTCTGCTGATTGAAATTTATTAGGAAACATAAGCTTTTGTAAAAAAATTAAGCACCTCAAGGTTTACAGATACTTGAATCAGGATAAGTGGGCTAATCTAATTAGAAGTACAACTAGCTTTTTAATGCTTATGCAAATATGCCTGATGTTTTCTCATGAAAGAAAGCCCGCCCAGAGGAAACTACGGATGCTTCTGGATGTACTGGTGGGATATGTGCAAGAGGTTCAAAAGAATCCAGATACTTAATTTGGAGACAAATAGTTTAATTATCTGGACATCATATCTTTGTAATCTTAACATAACTATGCAGCTACAATTTTGTTTCCCCTTTTTTTTTTTAATTAATCCAGGACATCAAACCTTGAGGAGAAGACAGAAGGTAGAAAGGTAGAAAACACAGGAAAGGACAAAGTGATATAATGAAAAATAGTTTCTTGGAGTTCTGTAATGGCAACAATTTTAATATTAATTTCAAAGGTGAGCTTCTGAGCTTACCGGTGAGTCCATTTAAGATATCATGAGTGATAAATGTAAAATCATGCGTGTTGCTTTGAGCAGTGGACTAAACTCACACAGTTGACTGCATTCACCAGAATCAAAACGTGGTGACAGGAACTGGTGCATTCAGAGCTATCCTCAGGGAAAACTGGACAAAACCTCCAGAGGTACTGCTGATTTCTGAAGCCATGAAGCAAATGAACAGTTAATAGGTTTTCCATTTCCCACCTAAGTGAAATGTAACTGCCAGTGTACAAGTTACAATCATGCTGGCAGGTGTTTAATTGCTTATGCATATTTGAACCCCAGTTGCTTCATTAGACCAGTTTTACTTCACCACTGAGACTGCTGAGCAAATAGCAAGTGTCCCCAGAAGCCATCAAAAATTTGAATAGCTGCCAAGAGTAACTCGCCAATTTCCAAAAAATAAAGGAGTAAATGTTAGTCTTGATAGAAGGTTGCAGGAGGAAGGCTGGCAACAGATACAACATTATGTTACAGGTTAGTTACAAAACTGTGTACCATCTATTGTATTTTGTTTCTTCCTTTCCTGTCAAATGTAGTGTATACAGCACTAAAAGTGTGGTCTTAGGGTCAGAAACTGCTAATGGCTGTCTGTGCATTGTCAGCAGGAAAGGGTTCCTGTCTGGCAGAAACTTTGGTGAGCTACTTGCAAATAGCATAAATATTAAGATCAAAGACATTCACGAGGATACTTACAGAAGAGTCACTGGTGCCAAAGATGTCTCGCACATCCCGGACTGTGTGCTTGTTCTTCTTCCTCAGGGTCTGAGTGTAGGTGTTGTATCTCTTCTGTACAGCAGCAGCTTGAGTTCTGGTCAGAGTGGACAGCAGGGCTTGGCCATCCTCCTCTTCAGCTCCTGAGATCAGTGTGGATAAACCTACATCTTGCAGCCATTCTTCCTCCAGTTCTCCTTCTGTTGAGAGAGAGAGCATGTTTATAAGCCTGACAAGGGAGGGAGAGGGGCTGCAGGAAAGGAGCTGGCATGGCAGACTGCTATCACAGCCTTTACTTTGAGAATACTCTAGTTCCAATCTTTCTTAGGCCACAAGTGCATGTTAAGTTAGTTTTGTAGACATATTGTCAACTTTCAGTTTGTCAGTGTCTGCGCAGGAAAGGCTTATGAGGCAAAGAGACATTTCTTCAGCATATGCATGTGAAGAAGGCAGCAGAGTAACCAGCCTGACAAAGCAAGGCCCCTGAAAATTAACCCCTAGTTCAAGAGCATAAATCCCCTCAGTTACCATTTATGCCACGCTAACCATCTGTACCATGCTGTACTGGAGAAAGCCATTTGGCTGATGGAAATTAGATTGGTATTCCAATTCAAATAAACAGAAATACTGAAGGCATGTATACAACAGAATAATGTATTTACACACGACTGATGCAATTTGAAATTCCAGAGGATCAGCTGGTAGTTGGACAGCTAGTGAAGAAGCCACTGAGAGAAGGGTGATGTCCACCCAGTCCAATTGCTTTTTTTGAACAAGATGATTAAGAACCAGAGCTGCTCACTAAAGAACAAGGGTCAGGAAGGGGTAGGTGTCCAAGAGGTCACGTAGGGAGGGAAGATGCAGAAATAGCCATCACTGCATGCTAGGTATCATCCTAACTTCTAATGATTAAAGACTCACTAGCACTGTACACCCCAGTGTTTCTTGGTATCTCCATTAGTAACTAATATTTCCTTTAATCCTGTTCAATACCTGCTTCCCAACCAGTTCAATGCTGCAGTTGGTTCCATAGTGAGGTTATGCATTGTGGGAAGAATTGTCTTCTATCCTGCCTCTACTGGACATGGTGGAAGCTTCTGGCATCTTCTCACAGAGCCACACCTGCAGTCCCCTCCCTACCAAAACCTGTCCATGTGAAGAAAACACAGGTTCTCAGCTTGTTACCTGTTACATTAAATGAATATGCCCTGTCATTATTTGACTGGGAGAAGGTTCCCATCTACCTTCTCTGCATCATTCAGTAATTTTAAATTTTGCTGTCATTGCTTTTTGATTTGTGTTCTTTTTAAAGTAAACAGTCACAGTCTTATAAAATCTTTCCCCATGTAGGAGATTTTGAGGTCCTTAATTTCAGTTTTCTGAGCAATCCTAACTCAGAAATAAGCTGCTTGACACGAAACAGTAATTTCATTCCAGCCCTGACTGAAGAAGAGGTACTACAAATAAACATGTCAAACAGGAAATGGATTAATTTGCAGCATGTTCTATAAAACAACTTGTCAATGCACTTATTGTTCTTGTCCCAGCGCCAGTCTTAATGGCAGGTTGGTATTTCCACTCTCCCTTTATTGCCTCTTCTTGACATCAGAATGCAGGCTGATTGATGGACACCAGTTTGCTGCACTTTGGCAGTTAGATACACAAAGGAGAAAATTACAGGACTGGGCTGTAGGGACAAGCAAAAGCATCTTATGCATGTGCAATCACTGACTTCATTGTTAACTGCCCTGCCTCTTTACAAAGCACTACAAAAATAGCTGCTTCTAAACCCCCTGCTCTGTGTTAGCCAGGGGTGTGACCAGCCCTGTATCCCATGAAATAGCTTGTCTCTGCTCTTATCCTTTCTGTATCCACAGACAGGATGACAGACTGTTCATTTTCCTTCTCTGTAAGCTTTGAACCAGTGGTTCTCCTGCCATTTTCACTCTTCTTTCTAAGAAGGTCTCTTCTCTTTCTTGTGTGCCACTGTTGGAGCCACATCTCTCCACGTTTCAACTTTTAAATTATATTAATTTTGGCTTTTGTCCTGACATGTTCTTTCCAATAATTGAGTCTGTAATCAAACTTGCTATGAAAAATAGCAGGGCAGACATGAAATTCTGCCTGCTTACTAATCACCCTGTGACTTGTTTTCTCTGGCTTTTGCCCTTTTCCTGTTCCAACCACTCACAAACAATAGACTAAGACATAGCAACAGCAATCAGAGGAGTAAAACTATTAAAGACAAGAAATTTATGCATTAAAAACTCTCAAAATTTTATGACACACTGGCATTAAATTCAGTCAACCCCTCCTCCCCCTCCCTGTTATTTTACAAAGCATTATTTTTATAGTGTTAGCTACTTATACAGCCAGGTCTTGATACTGTGTTTGATTCTGCTCCACCAGAAGACAAACAGATAATTGAGAGAGTAATTCTCTTTTTGTCATAGAGTTTGCTAGGAAAAAGGCATGTCTTGCTTTGAATTTCAGATATAAGCTGAAATAGCTCACAGCTATAACCTTAAATAACTCACAGCATTCAAGCCTTGTAACAAAAGTTGTAAAGCAATTCTGCACAGCATGGACACCTTAAATACCCCATGATTTTCTCCTCCCCTACAGTTTCATCCCTTGTGTCACTTGTCATGATCTGTTCTTTTTTGACTATATTTGCTAACATCAACAGGGTAAGTGTGTTGTTGTCTGCCCTTTGTACACCATGTCTGGCAAATCACATTGAAGTTTTGACAGTCGTGCCTGCCTGCCTTTTATTGCACTTTGGCCTCCTTCTTAAGGATCTTCATCTCTTCCTCTCAAAGACATCTCAAAAGGGTGATGAATATTTGCTTTTATTTTTCCCTGAGAGTTTCCACATTGATTTTTTATGTTTTGATTGTTGGCAAGGAGTATTATCCTATTAGTACCTTAATAGAACTCACTATTATTTCCAAGATTTATAATCCCAGACTGAATATATTCCTGATGTTAATAACTAGGACAAACACTGCCTGGTTGTGTGTGGGTGTATGCAATACATATATATATATATATATGTTTAAGACAACTATATGGAGGTAAATGAAGTGTGGAGATGTACTGCATTTTGACATGCAGTCTCATCTTTAATTCAGGACAGAGGGGAGAAAATCAATGCAATGTAATGAGGTGTAATCAGACAAAGGGTAACGTGGGACTGCAGCAGAGTTCGGGCTGTTGCGAAGATTTAGTTCAGCAGTGATGAAACTGATGGAAAAGTTTCTGGAAAATGAGCTCCTGAGTTGCCTTGTCCTACTAAGTTATCCAGCTTGGCAGCTCACAGGTTTGTGTCATTCCCCTGACTGTGCAGACAAGTCAGGGACACCTGTTAGCTCATGCTGACAGTTGCACGGAGGAGGCACCGAGAGGTTCACAATCTCCTTCTGGAGTCTCCAAGCTAAAGAGTATGATCAGACAGGAATTTTCCTGGGGAAAATAAGGAACAGAGGAGTGCTGTTTGAATTTAAACTGACTGTCCATAACCCTCACAGCAGACCAAGATTTCTGGTGAAGTGGTCTTTTCCCTTTGCTTCCAGGACAGCCCATTCGGGAACGAGTGAATGGGAGGTGTTTCCCATGGAAACAGTGCATGGTTGGAGCTAGATACCTCTGTGTGGGTTACTTACTGGTTGCATATTTGATTGATTAATAAAGTAGTACTTTTCCCCGCTTTCCACCATTCTTCCTGGTAGCAGAATTAATGGCATCCCATTGCACATCAAGGGAAAAAAAAATGCATCATCACTCATGTTAATAACTGTATGGAAAGAACACACCATCGCTTCAAAATCTATCCCTAGATCAGCAGTTACCAGACTAGTGGCCAAGAGCCACAGAAGGGTTGCAGCAGTTATCAGCAGTTCACGACCTCAGAATAAATTTGGTTTCATTGTATAGTAACACCTGGTATTTTGTGTTACATTATATAATGCATTTGTGAGTGGGGTCCTAACAGGAAAACAAAAAAAGAGAACTGCTGTTCTAGATGTTATCAAATCATGATAACACAAAGCTGCATTGCAACAAGCTAGCACACACTATTGCATGTTTTCCCAAATACAGTACTTGACAAGAGAGGGGAAAACATTAAGGTAACAGAATGAGGTAGTAATACCTTAAGGATATGTTGTATATTAATGAATGGATTTGGTCAAGTGGGTAGTCTGAACCATGTAGGCATCCATACATTTAGACTTATCTCTAAACTCTCCTTGAATGATATCTTAATTGGGCAATCTCAGAGAAACAGGCAGATATCAAATTCCTGATAGCACTAAATGACATCTAACCAAAAACTGCTTCAGGGCTTTAATAACTTCTGAATCATATCCTACCAAAAGCCAGGAAATTTAAAATTCCAGCATACTAAATGAACATTTTGCTGCTTTAAATATTTTGGTTTAGTCTATTCAATGCTGGAAATTTAGTTTCCACTGAGTGCCTTTCTTCTCTGAATTACACTGTATCTGTCCTCCCGAAGCACAAATAAAATCAATGCAAAGAAACTTCAGAAGATAATTACTGGCTCCAGTGCATAAACCAGACTGCATTATTGTTTCTTGCCTGTCATTGACTGTGATGTTCAGAAGTGGAGCTGCAATGATCGTACACCCAGCCTAGTACTTTTGCTCGGACTGTGACACGAGGAAGGAGATCAGGGCATGACTCTTTAGAGAGGAGGCAAAGCCAAAGTATGAGGAAGAAGGAGTGTTTGTGTGCTCACCATCAGCAGGTTTGAACTCCAAGAGCATTGCTTCTTCAGATCCATCTTCTCTGCTCTCCTTGATGCTCTCTACTTCACACCAGAAGTCCTCCATGGAAGTGCTGTCCATGGAGGCCTGTGAATTGGAGCGACTGAATGCAGGAGGTGCTGACTCGTTGGAAAGCATCCTGTTAATTCTTCGACAACGCAAGAGAGACTTTCTGAAAAGAGAGAGCCATACAAATAAAATTACCTTTCTAAAATGCTAACTTGTGCCATGCAGATGGAGCTGGCAACCAGGGCTTGACCTGTGACTGTACCAGGAAGGGGGAATGATTTCAGAAGGCCAAGTACACAGTTCTGGTAATTGTCATGATCTCCGTTGCTCATAACAACTAGAGACGGACAGGTATTTAGCATCTAATAATTTATCTCTTTAATGTCCTTCAGTATTTCCCACTCTAGAGGGAACTCAGGAAATGCAATTTCTATTTCTAATACTGATATCCATCTAATGAGACACTGGAAAACTATTTTCACTTCTTTGTGCCTCAGTTTCTGTTTCTATCCCCTCCTGTTTTGCTTGCTGGCTGAAATGCTTCAGTGAAAACTTCTCTGGAGAAAAATCATGAGACTTGGGAACCCTGAAATATTTTACATACTCATCTTCACTCCAAAAAAGAATTAAAAACATGAAACATTTTAATTTGGAAGAATAATTACCTTTTCTTTAAAAAACCTTTAAAAAAGATTTGGGTTTTTTTCTTAAATTAAGTTAAAATAAAATAATTTTAAACAAAATTTGACTTTGAATTAAAATAGTATATTCTAGGTTAGACAGAAGGTTTTGATCACAGGTTCAAAAAATTAGGATTCAGTAAAAATCAAGTTTCAAGTTAAGATTCAATACAGTGATTGAATTAAAACAAAGTTTGTTCATTACTCTTTTGTTCTTGTCTTTTCCCCACTGTAAGTACTTGCAGCTGAAGACAGTTACACAAATTCATTCAAAATCTCATGTAACACTCACCGTGAAAATCATCTGACTGTGCTCTTTTGCATTATTATGGCTGCAATACTGTAAACAGCTTTTGTAATTGCAGTAGATACAGTAATCAGTAGTAATAACCACAACAATATTTGTAGAAAGGAGTTAGGACGTAACACGATTTTGGCACACATCTAGACCACGGAAATTAATGGAAAATTCTGACATAAGGTCTTCTGACCTTCACTTATCTGAATTAATTCAAATGCAGTTTCCCTTTCTCTTCCTTTTCTGTATGGCATGATCCTGCCAACATGCCTTTGTTTAAAACCACAGGCAACACTTTTACTCCACTGAAAAAAAGGTATTTCCTTTTCAGTGTCTCCCTCCTTATCAAAGTTCTCCTAATGGAGGTATAAACAATGTATTATTTAATAAAGCTGACTGAGCATGCTTCTCCCTCACTGCGCTGCTGCCTCTGCTTCATCCTTCCTTGCCAGTGAAGGGCTGGCTGCTTCCCTGGGGCTTGTAGAGCCTCCTCACTTTATCTGGGTGTTTCCTTCTGGGCTAGGTCTGAGCCCCAGGCTGGTGACCTGTGGTGGAAACAACGGAGCACAACAAACCCAGCTTCCAACATAATCAAGCTTTATGAAAGGAAAAGATCAGGCCTTTGCCTCTTTTTGAACACTCATAGGTGTAATACGGATGATTCATCTGCCAAATCAGCCCCTGTGCTCTTGGAAGCAAAGCGGGGAAGCAAAGCTTTCTGATGGGTGACAACATTGCAGCAGGAGAGAACATGCTATGGGGCGGTGGAGACACGTTCTCTGGGAAGAGAAGTGCTGTCTTCAGAGTTTCTCTCCTTTTCTCCCCTCATAAACAGATTGTTTGCTTTAAAACACAGTGCTGAAACTGTTATTGTTTTAATTAGAACAAGCCACAGTCACCAAATGCGAGAGGAATTTGTGACACAAGTGTGGTTAAAGCTATTTGAGTGCTTTCGTCGTAGCTCTCCCTCTGGGGAGATGTGAGTTTCAGTCGGCTTTTGTTCCCAAAGCCTCACATGACTGGGGTACCTGATAAATTATAATCACTGGAATTATGCATCTGGACATGTCAGCCTCTGGGGTTTTTTATGGATTTCCCTTTCTTTTATGGATTCACCTATGTCTCTTCCCCACATTAGCAAGAAAGAAAAAAGCAAGGATCACTGGACTTAAATATGATGAGTTGATACTGTACCATGCATTCCCAAGCAGAGGTTTTAACCAGCAGAAGCAGAACCCCTGAGAAGCAGCCAGAACCAGCATCCCCTCCAGCTTCCCAGCTAGGTGGGATGGGGGAAACAGCCCCCACCAACCAATTGCTTCTTGCTGTAAAAACCTGAGCTCTTTCATTTAAAAGGTGATAGTGAACCCAGATAAGGAAAAAGGCAAAACTTCCTGATACTCTAATTGTGTGTGGGGCCCCTGTTCACTGGACACTGCGCAAGCAGAGGAGATGCCAAGGCCTGGTGTTTGTCCTCCTGCCACAGCTTGTCCCTCACCAGCCTCCTCTTCAGCTTGGGGTCTGAGACCCCCACAGTGATGCTCACTGAGAAACTCATGTCCCTGCTTAATATAAACCTTTGTGAAAAGTAAGTCCCTACACGTGCTGTATAGCACAGCCCAGAGCTCCCGAGCCAGCAACTGCAGGAAGGAATGCTCTCACCAGTCTGGAATCAAACACGAGCTGGGACGAGAAGAGGGCATCCCTGAGAGCATCACTGGCTTCCATCATTTAGTCACGGTCAGGGAATTTAAACATTTCCTGCCCTCCCAGTGTGAATCTTGACCACGACCTTTGTGCTCTCCATGCGCCACACCACACTGATCCTTCAACTCCATCAGCACTTCAGCTGGCTCGGACCAAGGCTTTTTATTTCACCATATTAGGAAGAAAGAGGCTTGGTGGGTTGCTGCTTTTCTCCCCACAGTGAGTGTGCTTATTTTGTAATATTACCATACCAAAAAGCTAAATGCAAAATAGAACACGTAACACAGCAACAACTGCTGGGGCAACCAGCTTTGCCAAATACGTCTAAGGTTCCTGGGTAATTAATGTGCATTTACAACAATATTACAAGTACGGAGCTTATTTGGAAAATCAGCTAACAGAGTCTCCTGAGAACTTCATATTTGAGGCTTGTTATCTCAACACGGATTAAATCAAGCTGTGTAAAATTCCTGTAAAAAGAAAGGTTAGGCAGAGGTGCTTTATCCTTATTGGTAAACATCTGAAGCTTGCTTCCAGGTGGTCTGGTACAAGCTTTCTCGAATTATTCTGAGTCTGCCTATTAAAAGCTCATGTGTTTGAAAGACTTCCAGCTGCTGTTTTGACCCATATACCTGTGACTTTTGTCCTGGAGGAAGTGGTCTTGCCTTTATGTGATAATGGCAGTTGTCTCACATTTCCTCCAGCCAAAGCTGCTCAAAACAGTTTCAGGAAAAAAAAAAATCCTTCTGAGGAAGGAAAACATACTCTTCACTGCCTTTAATTAATTCTTGAAGGACACTGTAAGAGCACTGACTCAGCAATCTGCCTGCCTGTCTCAGAAATAGCTCAAGAAGCCCAGGTTGCCTGTTACCTGGGAACACTTGCAGAAGAAAACCTCTGTTCCTGACACATTTTTCACCCTCAAGCTGTCCTTTTTTTTTTTTTGGTCTTTTTTTCTCAGTGTCTGAAGTTTAGAAAAGTAAAAATTTTTCACTAAGCTGATTCTGTTGTTCCTACATAAAAGTTGTAAACCAATCCTGTTCAGTAAGAAGCGATCACAAAGTTCATGCTCAGTTTCTTTTGTTCCCTCACACACACGGGCAGTGGTGAGTTAATCTGAAATGCTGATTAAATTAAACACAGGAGGGATCTCAGATCCTGGCTTCCTCGATGGAAAAAGTTGGGAGAGGAGTATGAACCTAAAAGCACTGAGCAAAAATTATAGCAACTCCACTGGATGAGCTGTAATGTTTTTCAAGGTGGAAAAAAATAAAAAAAGAAAAGCCACATAAAACATTGCAAAAGGGAAGAAAAAGAAGGGAAAAGTATCTAAGAACTAATGTTATCAAAGTACTCCTCTATTACTGGATATTCACAGGAGAAAGACTTGAGAAGTGCCAGGAAGGAGATATATGATGATATAATTTAGAAAGTTTTCTGTGGAAAGATTATTGCAGGGAAGGAGGGTATTTCCATGGGTCACTAAAAAGCTGATTCAACTGTGTGTGACTGTGGTTTTGTCCTGGTGTATGTTTATAATGCTGATGAAATGCAACAGCTAAAGAGGCCTCCTGACCCTATATTTTATCTTCCACCTGTACTGCAGTAGAGTGCTGCTCAGGATCTGATACCACCTATCGATTTCAGGATAGCCAAGACAGATCCAATAAGCGATTCTTACCCTATTGTCAAAGTAAAGGTTTGTGAAATCACACGAAGAGGTGGCTCAGTGACACTTAATGATTGCTTGCAGGCTCAGTAATGATAAAGCCAGGCTTGTATTTTGAGTTTAATTAAGTAACTGATGGTAAAGAATCCATAAAACAAATGGGAGCAATAAAGCCAACTTGCAGTTAAAAACATCACTTAATTGTTGTTTACACAAAGGGACAGGACATCTTATTCTTGTGGGTTATTATCCTTCATTTCATTTGGTGGGTCCTGAACCTGCTTCACCACAATAAGTCACATTTATAGGAATGGGGAAGGTGAAGGAAGCAAATTGTCCTGGCCATTGTAGGACAAAGATCCACCTTTTCACATTGCAATCATTCTATCAGTATAACCACTTGCTCGGCTCTTCCCAAATGTAAAAAAGGGGGTGGTAGTTTGTACTGACAGGGAAACAACATTTATCCCTCCTTATTAAGAACTGTTCTAAATTGTTAGCAATCAGTCATGTACCATTATTTCTCTTTCTTCTAAATAAAATGTATACAAATTCCAGGGAAAGGAAGAGTCCAGCAATGGGAAATAGTATTTTTGTGCACAGTTCACTCTTGACCCAAATCTCTCATCTTCTGGTTCCTTCCTGGCGACCTTATTCCTGCACTGTTTGTGGTCCGATTATTTCCTTCTCCCCATGCTTCATGGCTTCTGATCACAGAGAAGGGTATATATCAGACAATATCCCCCTAACTCCATCTGCACACTTGTGTTTCTGATTATCTTGCAGATGTTAGGCAAGTTGTAGACAGTGGATGCTAAAGCTTCCTTGTCCTCTCTTTACCATCTAGCATAACAAATACTTAAACTGTCATGCTCACTGGTGCTGTCACCTTGCCCTCCTTTGTAACAGAGTATTTGAGTGAGAGGCAGAGGAGGGTTTTATTTCATTATCGTTTCCTGTCCTGTGGCCCAGAAGAACTCCAAAAACATGTGAATCTCATTGCTCTTTGTTAACAAAGATGGGTTTGAAAATAAGCTATCACCTCACTGTATCGGTCAGATTTCAAAACAGGAATTCTCTATTTTGCCTGTCTTTGTATTCTGCAAAAAATTCTTCAAAATACGTTTCTGTCAGCTTTAATTTTACTCCAGACTCTGCACCTGGGGTGGGTCAACCCTGGACATATGCACAGATTGAGGAACAAGATGCTGGAGAGCAGCACCACAAAAAAGGGACCTGGGCATCCTGTTTATGGCAAATTGAATCTGCGTCAGCAGTGCCCTGGCAGCCAGGAGGGCCAAGCGTGTCCCGGGGGACATCAGGCACAGCATCACCAGCAGGGCAAGGGAGGGGATTGTCCTGCCCTGCTCTGCACTGGGGCGGCCTCACCTCAAGTGCTGGGGGCAGTTTTGGGCACTGCAAACTAAGAAGGACATGGACCTATCAGAGAGCATATGAAGGAGGTCCTCGAAGATGGTGAAGGGTCTAGAGAAAGCTGTATGAGAAGTGACTGAGATCACTTGTTTTTTTCAGTCTGGAGACGAGGAGACTGAAGGGAGACTTCACAGCAGTCAACAGCTTCCTCATGAGGGGAAGAGGAGGGGCAGGCACTGATCTCTTCTCTCTGGTGACCAGCAATGGGACACAAGGGAATGAATGGCATGAAGCTGTGCCAGGCAAAGTTTGGGTTGGATATCAGATAAAGGTTTTTTCACCCAGAGGGTGTTTGGGCACTGGAACAGGCTCCCCAGAGAAGTGGTCACAGCACAGCCTGTTTGAGTTCAAGAAGAGTTTGGACAGTGTTCTCAGGCATATGGTGTCATTCTTGGGGCTGTCATGCCCAGGGTCAGGAGCTGGACTTTGATCATCCTTGTGGTCCCTTCCAACTCAGGATGTTTTTTGCTTCTATGATTTTTGGGACCAAAAAGGGTTGTCTAATGAATCTTAAGATTTAAAGACTTAGAAGAGAAAAGATTTGTAAGATTTACAGGAATTAAAAGTTTCATTTATTTAATTATACTTTGTCTGCAATTCATCAAGGTACTAACAGGCATTAGGAGATTGAGTTGCGGAGTTTGCATGCCAGTGTTACCTGCCAACGTTTAAAAATGCGCTTCACCTTGGGTTCTTCAGCTGTCTTACGCAACTTCTTTGTAAATTGCAGGGAAGTGCCCCGCTGTAACAAAGGCCACATTGTGGCCACTCTTCAGCCGGGCATGGAGATTGCAGAAGAATCTCTCTCTGTTTGTGGGTTTCAGTGTGAGGGCTCTCACAATCAAACCCTTTGAGCTAGGGGAGTTCAGGGAATACACTCTCTAGGTATTGCCTGCTGGCAACAGTGACCTTTGGGGACATAACCCAGACCTCTCCTCCACAGTGGCAATCACATCACTTCAGTGTTGGCCCAGTGCAACAGAGACAGTGCACTGCATGGCTGCAATGTGTCTGCCAAAATCTGAAAGGGACTCTATTTCATCTTCTTTCTCCAAACAAAGCTATTGCTAAAGGGCGGAAGGGGTTCCCAAATGATTAACACTAACAAGAGTATGTTCTGTTAACCATTTTTTTCCAAGAGACTTGGGAAGAATTCTTTTCGTATACATTAAGAGGAAGCAGTATAAGCCAGTTTTCAATGTTGAAGACTAAAGAACACGAACAGATCATGATAGAATACGTTACATGTAATTTTCAGTGGGTATGGGCAAGATAAGAAACATCCGGACATGGCCTACAGGAGGCAAGAGCTGGTCATGAGCAGGTGGTTCAAACATCTTGAACATTTCCAACACATATTTGTTGTTAGAAGTGACAAATTCTTTTGTTGTGTTGATGCTCGCTTAAGACCAATTTCTTTTATATGAAAAACAAATCCACATATCCAGGACAGGACAAAGTTTTCCAGGAGGAAACATAGGCATGTTGGCCATGTGCTGTGAGATTAGAAAATCCTGTGCTTCCAGAAAATGTTTGCTCTATTGTGCCTTTACAGTACAAATGACTTGTGTCTGAGCATGGAACCCACTGGATATCACACTTCATCAGAACTGATGAAAGGCTCCACAAGCATCAGGCTTACTGTGCATGCACTGTACAATTTATCCACTCCTGTTGAATAGATGCCTCCGTAAATTCCATCTGGCCTCTCCCAAAGAGATCCTAGTTAGCTGAGCACCCTGAAATCCACGGCAAGTCCTTCACGTTCCACCTGGACTGAATCTGAAAAGACCTTGTGTGTCAGCCCTGCATTTACTACCATAATGTTACCAGCCCTTGGCACAAATTACTCAGTGAAGGCAAATAGCATGAGGCAGAAGTGTTTTGTTCTGCAGTTTATGGCAAGCAGCTACCTGGTGTCTTATCCAAGGTGGCAAGCAAAGATGGTTTAGAGTAACATGAACAAAAAGGAGAGCAGGAAGCACAAATACATTAGATTCTGTCTAAACAGTGGTACTGCACAAAGTGTGATGCATGTACTCAGTTGCTCCTCAGAGAGCTGTAGCAGTGAGGAAGATCTCACAAAAGGCAGTGGAAAAGCTGTCATTCTCTTTTGCTTCCCACTGCTCTGGTAGTGTCACTTCTAAGGTAACCAAGAGCCCTGTGAACACTCCCTGGGTACAGCACGGTCTCACGTCAGCTGGAGTACATCAGGCCACTGTGCATCCATGTGCGCGCAACTACAAATACCAAGGAGTCAGAAGGAGGAGGAGATTAATGTGCAGACTAATCCAGAATATTTTTTTCACAATAAAATTGATAAGCCTCTGCCTGCAACTCACATTAAGTCAGATTCATTATTTATAACACAACAGGATACAGTTAAAACTGCAGGAAATGCACAGGTTCAAGAGCTCCAGTGGGGCTTAAATCATTCATCAAGCAAAGAAGCAAATGAAGTAAAATGCATGGGGAATGTAAACTTGACAATGTTAGAAGAGTTTTGGCTCTAGAACAACAAGTTAGAGTTTTTAAAGAAAAATAAATATTAAAATACTCAGCAGACACAATGAAGCACTGAAACATAAGGGGTCAAACTTTCTAAAGCTTTCAATACATCTTCTAACATTGCCTGCATTTATGATGAAAACATGAAAGAATATACATTTGATACAATGTATGTAAAATCACGATTATTATCATTAAGAAACTCGCAGTATTTGTAGGACTTTTTGAAACACTTCAAAAGACAAAGTCAGTCGCTTTGGTTGAATTAAGTAATAGCATAAAGAACTGGACTATACTGTCTATTGGAAGGCATCTAATGAAACTACATAGATTGCAAGTGTAAGCATTTTAAGGTCCTGATGTAAGCAACAAATGAAGGCAGATATATCTAGAGAGTGAACATGTAAACTAAACAGGAGCTTTAAGTCATGCAATATGTCTTTGAAGTTTTCTTTGTGCTTAGTTTTAAGTGAAGTCCAGCTGTTACTTTCTTCCTTCCTATAATTAATGAATGCTTTTAAGTAAATGTCACCACTCCACCCATTACACTTTTTTCAAAGGCTTCAGGACATAAGCAAACAAGCATTATTTGACTTATTGGTTTTTCTTTTAGATGTTTTTAACGTATATTGAAGGCCATGGCTGAGCTACAAAATATGAATAATTAAACTCTAACGTATTCATTTACATTTTCGTCACGAATGGTATTAATGACAAAATGTTTTGAACATTGTGCTTAATAGTATTCACAGGACTGGACTGAAGTAATGTAAAGCAACACACTGAACTTTTAAAGCTAAGCAAAACACAATCTTTAAAGTTATTTTATTGAAAAAAATGCATATCCACTGAGGATACTCTTCAGTCTTTTGACAGAGTGATGAACAACTTCACATTGTCATGAAAATCCTGGATCAGATTCTCAGATTGCAATAAACTGTTACAACCCCACTGGCTTAATTTATCCCTCATGTTTAAATTCAGAACATCCTTCTTTGTGGTACTGCTAAGGGTGAAGTTATTACAAATCACAAAACTTCATGAGCAAATGTACACCATTTAAATTTTTCTCGGCAGTTCTAGGTTGGCTGTCTGGCAATTTTGGACTCTCAGCTTGTATTTTCTGTGCTGTTTTGTACTTTGTGCTATACTGAATCTGTCAGAAGGAACAAAAAATTTGCTGGAAAATTCTGTAGCCAAATAAAAATCAAGACGTGAGCTTAATTCTATTTTTTGCCACTCAAGTACATTTGTAAAAATTGTATGAGTTACTTTGGAAAATGTCCCACACTTGCTGAATAGTATGTTCTTTTGTTAATGAGACTGCTCAGAAAGCACTGTAGATAAAGAATGTGCAATGAATAAAGAAATGTAGATGGGTCTTGGAGAATATCTCAAAGCACTGGGTTTCTATTTTTACCTGAAGAAAAATGGCTATACATCAGCTGAAAACTGATGGAAAGTACATCAACATGGAAACTCTTGTCAATGTCCTGAATAGTCTGTGACTTTATTGTTGATGACTTGAGGCAACGTGAGGCCTCATCTCTGTCTCCCTTTCCGTCCCTCTGTCTGCAGATGTCCCTGAACCTTGCTTCTTTCCCTTCCTTTTCCATTTTCCAGAAACTGAGTGCTGCTGGGCTGGGTGGGAGATTTGTGTGGAGCTGTAGCACGCAGAGAAATTGAGAAGGGTTCTCTGTGCAGGGGGAAGGTGACACCAGTGCCAAAACACACAGGGCATGGGATGGGCATTGCAGCTGGTGGATGTATTCCCACGTTTCTCCAACAGCATTTGACTGCCGTAATTCCTTATCAGCAGAAGTCACACACCAGCCCCTCTTTCCACCCAGTTCCAAATATTTGTAAAAAGCTCAGTCAAAGCAATGAGGGCACTTTATATTCTACAAAAATTAATGACTAAAAAACCCCAAACAGCCAGTCAATAACAACAGAAGTAAATCCTCTTGTCTCTGCTGAACCCACAGAAGTTTTGCCAACATGGTGCACATTTCACCTTCAAGCTTTAAGAAAGAAACTGTACCAGAACAGGCTTTTAACCTACATTTTTGTGGGGAACAGTGAACAATGAATTTCTTGCTAATTCACTTATATTCTTTTAGGCTATTTCACTCACTTTAAAATTAAATTGCAGTATATTATTTGATAACCTCTCCTATTCAGGACATCAGTAATTATACAAACACAACTATGTAAACACAAAGCTGATTTTATATCAAAAGCTGGTAGAAGACTCCTATTGGAGATTGGCCTAGAGAGTTTTCATTTAAAATGTAGGTACAAAAATGTGCTGGCAAGAACCTCTTGAGTTGCCAGATGAGTCTAGTAGCATCACCAGTACTATGAAAGGTCATGGTGAGCTGATGGCAAATGTCATCATAGGAAATGACAGAAAAGAGCTGAAAATGAAGAGCAGAGGCTAAAATTTGGTGGAGACAAACACAACAGACAGGGAACGCCAAACAGGTAATCACAAGCCTCTAAAGAGAAGAAATTCCCAGTTTAAGAGGAAACAATGGACAAAAAAACCCAATGGATGAAAACAATGGAAACAAAATCAAATTTAATTTCTTATATTCTCAGGTCTTCAATAGAAGAATTAAGAAGTCAAGAGTAAAAAACCAATGCATTTTCTAATACTTTGGCTATACAGTTATCAGTGTATAAAAGTATATCAGAGTATAAAAGGTTTTTTGTCATCCCAAAGTGATTTCTAGGCTTACGGTAAAGAGATGGAAAGAACATCTTCATGAGAATTGTCAAGGCAGCACCCTAGATCTTAAGTGGTAGTTTTCTAATTGTGTCCAAATGTTTGTACTACGTGCCTGGGAAAAACATGACCTTTCTATGTAAGTAGTCAAACGAACCTTCTTGATGCTTCCAAACCACTAGGACTCCAGTGAGAGCTGGAAATGTTAGACTAAGACACACTTCTTCACAATACCCATAAAAAAGGCAAATGCCAGAACAAGAAAAATCACCTTTTAAATGGGAAAACTAGTACATGATGCACAGCAGCTTTCCAGTTTCCTTCAACTACCATTTTGTTCTCCTGCTTATATGATTTTTGAGGTTTGTCTCAAATATTTCATCCATAAGGACTCTGAGGACAGCTATAGCATGCCAGGTATTTCAAAGCTAGGTTTTCAAATATACTGCAGCTCCTGAAGCTCTTAGAGCTACAGAGGCCATTAATATTTACAGAACACAGTGCCTTTGTCTTTAATACCTCAGTGATGTGGGTAATTCTGAATCCGACAAGCAGCCCTGCTGAAGTCAGCCAAATGACTCCTGTGCATAGCATTTGACTTTCGTAACTTTTTAAATATTGATGCTGGGGGAATAAGATGTAGCTCTTGGAATTCTCTGAGGAAAATGAGCTCTTGTTGGGAAGAAGACTTCAAGACTCAGAAGACATAGAGGGATGGTATTATCTTAGCTTGAAGCATCTTAACATAGGCACGAAATGCCCGTTCACATTCTCCTGGGAAGTAGAAACCCGAACTGCGCTAGAAATTTCCTCGGCACCTTTTGTAGACATCATGTATTATAAGAAGGGATTACTCTTGGTTATCTTGACATTTACTATTTTGCACTGGCTTCTTGCAAGCTCTTTGGGGTTTGCACCAGGTTGTGCTGGGACAATGGAAAGAAGACTCTGGAGAATTGCCTCTTTAAGCTGTGTTGAGTACTTCCCAGCCAGTCACAGCCTGGAGTCTGAACCCAGATACCAAATTATCATGCAGTAGATAACAGCAGAATTTGCTAATTATCAAAACACACCAAGCACTCCCTGTAGCACTCAATTAATTATATAGGCAAGAGCTAATTCATCATATCACAGCTCCAAAGGCATCAAATAAAAATTACGGTAGGAGGTGAAATGAGATCTCCAAAATAACACAGATGTTTTGTTACAGAAGAGGGTTAAAAATAAAAGCACTAATTCGTGACTTAAAGCTATGGTACACTGTGGGTAAAAGGACTGCTTCTGTAAGTGCTACAGAGCTTGGCTGAAGTTTCTCTCTGAGCTTTGCAACTCTGTACATATCTTGGCTAGATAACCACTAAAAAGTCATTAATATTGCTATGCAAACATAGTAAATCATGTCTGGAAGCTCACATGCTCGTGTCAAAGGAGTACGACTAAGCTGTTGTTGTGCCCTCTGTCATTGTGGGTTCATGCTCTTCCCGCACCTGCCTAGATAAGAGCCATGATCCATGACAGGAGGTGAAGATTCATTGGGCATTCATCCATCTTTAAATGATTGTGTTAGATCTTTCAATGTGCAGGAACTTTACGAATGTTGTGAAACTGTAATGCTATCCTTCCCATGAGGACACCAAATTACTTATCCATGCTTTGGATATAATGCATCTTGGCTGAACTGCTGCAGCTCTCTCTCTCTCTCTCTGGAGGATTTCCAGTCAAGGGCTATATTTACGTCAGTTACAATTGATTCAAAATGCTTCCACAGTACCTTGAACAGGCTAACACATCTTCGTGAGTTTAATCCGAACCAGATGATATACAGCTTTACAGTAAAACAGGGAATCGTCATGCTTGTACCTCTAGTTCTTTGTTTTGAGTTGGTAGCCCAGGCTGATATTCAGCCACTGCTTACACCAGCATATTTTTGGACTTTCGGGTAACTACAGATTCGGCTTCCAAAAAGGGACTAAGGCAGGCAGTCACCTAACTCCTATTTTCAGGAAAGACTGAAGGATTCCAGAGCACAAACCCTATGGACTTACAGAAAGAATAAATGCTCCTGCTCTCAAAGTCAGTTTTGACTTAGGCCTTTAAGTCACAGAAAAACTTTTGAAAATTTGCCTTCAACTTAATTATATATCATTACACTCTTTGTCCCTGGACTTCTTTTTCTGTGGGCATTAATCTTTCCCAGTTTTCTGGGACTTTGACCACCTAAACTCCTTATCTTTTAAACTTGGCTTTGATTAACACAGCTGTTATTTATTCTTTTGCTTGGCAGGAGTTTCTGCAAGACTGCCACAAAGTCAGCCTGTTTGCATTCTATTCTACTGTTAATCTCCCTTCCCTTTCTGACATGCATTCACAGTATCCTAAGGGGAAGATTACTATACATTTATATGGATCCGTACTCACATGTAAATAAATGTACGAATACACAACAAAGATGGCAACAAAGGGAGGGAACATTTTAGTAATCTCCCAAAAGCCACTATGAAAAAGTCTAGATAACACATAAAATGGAATGTTTTATACAACACAAAGCAGGGGATCAACATTAATCAGTTGCTTAATGAAAGCATAATTCAAGATAAGAAATGGAACAGTTTCCTCAAAGAAGTTGGAATCATTTGGGTGGGAGAAAGATCTGTCAAATTAAGAGACTGCTATATCATTATGATAACTTACACACTGCTCACCATCCAAGGTTTTCCAAAATAATGCATTTGAGGAGACTTTCTAGTAAGAATTAAATAAAAGAGTTGAAGAAAATACAATATTGCTAAGAGTTGCTAGGGTAATTTTCAATAATTTGATCATCATCTTAAAACCTCAGCAGGGGACAATTTGTAGCTACCTATAAACATCTACATTTCTTTGCCTCACAGAGACTTTCTGAATTAGGAATCACTTTGCAATTTTCCTGCGAAGCCCTGCCTTAAAAAGCCCTAACATCTAAGTGTGAGCTGCCTTTTCATGGCATATACATGATCACCTTCACTGGGAACAAACAGGAGAAAACCCAGTGATGGGAGACCCTTCGGATTTCTTCCATTCATATTAAAAATGAGTCACAAAATCAGAAAAATGAGCTTGGAGAATCATTTATGCCAGTAAACTCTATCTCCCATCCTGACAGAACACCACTGGGACTTGTAATGGCACTGTATTTACTGAAAAAACTCTATCAGTGCTAGGAGCATAATTCTCCAGTAGAAATTTCTCAATAATCCTGCTGATTTGATTATCTTTTCCAAACAAATCAATCAAGAATCTAGGGAGCAAAAGTCAAATCTCCAGGGATATTAGCTGCCTGGATTTCCTTTCAGTGAGACTTCAAATTTGACAAGGGAAGAAGAAAATAGTTGCTCTTTCATCCTGATCAAAGTCAATTAAAATCAATTATGTACTTATAATTTTAACCAGGATCATCATTTTGTGCTGCTCTGAAGCATCTGATGCCATTTCAGACTTCCCTTTGATCCCCAGTATAGGCCTCATGCTGCCTCTGCAGAGGGAATAACAGGGTAAGAAATCCTTGAGAAGTTTTCCCCAAGGCAAGAAGTATTATTTCTGCTGATGGTCCTGACCCCGGCTCATGATATTTTGCTGCAGGGGGACTTTGGAACCAGAAAGGTTGCGCTGGCCATGTCCGTATGTGCAAACTGTCACAGAGCAAGAACAGCTAAAAGAAACTCCTCAAGCACTCCTGATGTTTACTCTGGAGGTGCAGAGCTGTAAGTGTCATGCCAGCCAGCCAGTGGGAGAGAAATCCCCTGGAATCCTTGTGCAACAGATGAGAGAGCCTGTTTGTGAGTGCTGGGTGGATGGTCCATTGTTTTCATTTATTTAGACTACATAAACAAGCTTCAAGTTTCCTTAAAACTATGTGGACAAGTCCTAGTTTCCACATCTCTTGAATTTCTCCAGTTTTTGTAACTAGGTAAACAGTTCTAGCTACTCTTCCCCACCAGTCTCCTTGCCACACTGCTTTTTTACCTGGTTATCAGTTAGAAGCACTGTCAGACTGAAAGTAACCATTAGAAAGAGACCACACTGTCTGCAAATCCTTGTCTGCCAAGTGTACAGGACCAAGCCAGATTTGAGCACAATTTGAAAAATGAGGATGAGGATATTTGTGTATTTGTGAATGTAGAAGCCCTTTAGCTCACACAGCCATGTAATCTCTATGAATGCATCACTTAAATTGTCAGACCTGGCTTTCCTCCCATGGAACAAGTCATAAGTTTCTTCTTTCCTTTTAGCTAGGTTTATATAAAGCTCTTCCTGTGCGAGTTAGAGTCTGGCCATGACACTGAGCTGAAACCCACGTAACTGACATAAACGTCTACATGACAACAGAAGGCAAAAGTTGAAAAAGGCAAATTTCTGACCTCAAATCAAATGAGAGCAAAAACGGGAAAAACTGTGAACAATCCAATCTGAAGATTCTTCTCCCTCTGGAATATTATTCCAGTGGAACACATTTTTAAACAGAGAAAAATAAAATATTAGAGTATAACTTTCAGATACACATCTTATTAATAAAACCTTGGAAGGGTTTATGTTAATAGATTCTTGAGGCATATTTTCACACAACTTGAGTTAATCAAACCATGCATATGCCCCTCCTGAAATTCCTTATGCTTGCACTGTGTCCAGTTGTTTTTCTACAGTGGATATTTTCTTCTGTCCCCTCTTTCCTGCCTGTTAAAGCTGGAAAATTCCACTAGTGATAACTCTGACAGCTCGCTCCCCCTCCTGTTGCTTTAAGAAAACAACAGGGAGGGAACATGGTCTGAAAGGCTGAGAAATTACTGATTTAGTAAATTCTACAAAGTCTTACCTCAGAGCAGAATAGAGCCTTGGTGTTATCCTTCAAGGAGCAGAGCAGAGTCTTCCCTAAACCCAACTTCTTCATGCTCCTAGTGGCAGTGAGTCCCTCCTCAGCCTATAATCACCAAGTTGCATATTCTGGGAGATATCTGACAGCCTGTGACAAGATACTCTGCCTCTAGTCACACAAGGGCTGCGGGAACAAAGAGTGGTGGAGCTTCTGGCCCTTCTGGGAAATGGACTGACACTGCTCCATCACTATTTAAAGAGCAGATGCCTTCAGGATAAATCCTCTTAGTATGTTTTCCTGTTTGTGTCAGAACTTAAACCTTTTATCCGTTTCCTAAGAGGAGAAATAAAAAAGTAATCAGCACTAAGCTGCTCTGTAATTCAGCAGAGTCCCTGTGGGGTGGCTCAGAAAAAGACAGAGCCAGCCTATGTGTTTTCTTCTGAAGGGATATGAGACACTGCTATTAGCATAAGGCAGAAAACCATTAATGTCCAGATGCAAATTAATGAGGAGCTCTTTCTGCATGGAGATGGCTGCTCCACCCAGAGGAGAAGCGTAGTGTGCAAAGCCAGAGAGGAAGGAAAAAGGAGCCAGAGTACAGCTGTTAACAAATCAAATACTTAGGGGGAAGCCTTTCTTGCTTTCCTTACAGTGGGATGATCAGTGGGGGGCCTAGATGAATACTCAAAAAAGCGTTCACCAGGTTTATAGGAATAGTGGCCCAGAATTGGGTTGTGGCCACAAGATCAGTAAAGTCTTGGGATTCAGAGATAGTTTTGAGCTGCAGCTGGGGGATGAGGAAACACGCTGTGCAAAATGTTCCCTGCCACAGGCAGTTAATGCTGTCAAAGGAGCTCCAAGAAATAAATCTTGAGCATGGAAAACATATGAATTGGTCAAACTTTACTCCCTCCACCAAGCCTTTGTTTATGCAATGAAATGCTTAAATGGGTCTGTCAAATTTACAGCATTCCTGTCATCATTCCTCCAGCCTGAAATACAAGAGGAAAAGCTAACTTGCTGGTTATAAGCTTTTTGATATCCTACACTTCCTCCAAAGACATGGCTAAAACCCTACAGCAGAATAAAGGAAAAAGAAAGCCTGTTATTTAATCAGAGAAAGGAAAAAAAATACTGAAACAAAGGAGAGAGAAGGGAAAGGACTTCCTGAATCAGACACAGATTTCCTAAGGGGCAGAAAAGAGCAAAACCAGAAGTGGTTTGGCTTTACAGTACATCTTGAAGTTAAATTTGTTCTGTGTTTTAAGCTGGACTTAATGTCACCTTTCTTTCTTCTGGGAAACTTTTATAATTGCATGAATCCTTGAAACTTTTGAAAACTTCTAGTAATTTACCATTGTCTGTAGGTCTGTTTAGGGACTATGAGGTCATGCTTTAAAGCACAAACTGCGAGGAAGAGCAAACGTGGCTCAGGAATTCAGTAGTGGACTGTGGGGTTGTTCATGCTACAAATTCAGCTGATGTTGGTGGTAACCTGAAACTGCTTGGAAGCTCCTGCTGCTTTGCCTGAAATTATGAAACCATCTAGTCCATACCAGCCCAGCTAAACACCTCTACAGTGTTACTTTCTACAGGCATTCAAAGGCACCCTTTAGGCTGAATAGTCATGAGACTGCCATTTCTGCTTCCTTCAAGGATGTCATCTCCCTCTTTTTAGCAAAATTATATACTGTCACCACTATTACTCTCTTTGTGTCATATAAATATGGTTTTTGGATTGCCTTTTCCCAAGGTTGTTCACTGATGAAATTTATACAATCATCAGTAACAGTGACTTAGGTTTTCCTAGAAACTAAGGTGACCTTTGGTAGCATTTTGTAAATATGAAATTTTCAACCCATGTTCCTTGTAGCTCATTGCCTGTAGGGTAGAGAAAAATGGTTTTCTGTGAAGGGAGACCAGGAAACGGAGGTCAGCTCACATGCAGCAATTCACAATGAGTGTATCATCCCTCTGGTTGCTGTCAGCAATTAAAACACTCCTCATGTTTCAAGAAATGCTGCACCCTCTCATTTAATGCTATGTGTTGAACCAGGTTGTGTGAGCTGGTACGCTGCTTGCCACAGCCAGCAGAAAGTCACCTCCAAAGAGCAATTCAGCTCACCCACGGCTGAGAGATCTCTCTTGCTGTCCATAAAGGGAGAGAACAGTGAGGGACTCACCAGAGAGCTATGAAAAGCTGCAAGTGGATAACCACTCATTGGGCATTAGTAAATTTAAAATTAAGGGAAGTGTGACCCTCTAGCTACAGTGTCCTCACACTTAACATATTTTACCTCCGAAAGGACAGTATTTGCTTTAGCTTAATTTTAAAGAAACACTTAGGTTTAAAGTCTTGCCATAAAACTGTGTAAATCTGCCTAAACATAATTTTTTGGCCTCACTCTTTCAAGACCAGAGCAGTGGTGAGCCCTAATCACGTGTGTCCTATGAAATATAAAGAGTGGTGAACCCATATACACAGGTGTCCCTCCGAGGATCTGCCTGCCCTGGCATCTGTATTCGTATTTGAGTATTTTGTCTTATGGCTTGTACAAAGTAATTCTGAACCAAATCCTTATATGGGATATAATGACGGAATATTTCAGCAGATATACTGAATGCCGTACATCTGATAAATACTGACACATGGTTACATGCAATTCTTTTTCTAAATTTAAGTGTTATGCCAGTCATAAACAATTAGCTGTGTAAATAACTGATTTTTTTTCAGGGCTTTGGCCAAACAAGTAATTGAACAGTCCTCATTTAGAGTTAATCTGAAACAAAGCGATTTTTTTCCCCGTAGAACTTCAGAAGATCAATAAACAGTTTGATCTTAGAGATTTGTTTTACTTTTCTGTTGAAAGTTAAATCTACATTAATTAGAAAAAAAGCAGTTTGTTTAGAAGATGTTGCAATGAAATGTTTCAGCTTTTTCTGATTTTTGCCGGTTTTTTTCCTTGGCTCAAAACATGCTCTTGTAGATTATTCTGATCAACCCAAACTTTTTATTTCCCTTGAAAAAGAAATGTTCCTTTTATTTTGGTTCCACTTCTGAATACAGTCTCCTGTTTTAACAGGTCACCGCTGCTGGAGAATGGCTTTAAGGACTTGTCTAACTGATGTCATATGGCAGGCATGAAAATAAAACTACAAGGAAGGAACTGGAATAGTTATCATTGGATTAATTATTCCACAGAAATTCAACTGACATGATTATAACCGTGTGCTGGTTTCTTCTGAAACACAACTGCTTTTTCTAGAGTCTCTATATATTGATCTATTCCAGCTGTGGTGAGTAAAATAGTCTCTTCTCCAAGCCGGATTTTACATTAACACTGGGATACGTTACGCACACATGCTCCAAATCTGGCTTGTTTTTTGTGGATAAAAATGGCAATATGCTAAAATTTAATAAGTGATGTATTTGAAAGCAACTATGTAGATAGAAAGAAAATAGTATTTCATGGCCAAGTCCAGATTTGACATCTGCTCCTCAGATACCGTGGAAGATTAAACCCTCTCTTAGGAGATCTCTGAAGATCTGCTTCTTCTGTCTGGGTTTTAACAGAGGATCTGTGCAATGTCCTACCTACATTCATGATCGATTAAGATTTAATTGTGGTCTTACCTCTGCCTAGGAGACCATTAATTTACAGACTAGGGAGTTTTCAAAAGAGAATAGTTAACCTCAAGACCATTTAGACATAAAACCAGTCAGGCAAGAGGAGACGGTTTACAGGGCATGATAAAAGGATTGCAAAACGTACAGTGCCTATGTACGAAAACTGTGGAACAGGGAAATCCTTGGAGTGCTGGTAGGAAGGGTTTGTTTAGTTTGGTGACACCCCTGTCCCTCCTCCCAGGAGGCCTGTGGGCCGCTGAGCTGGGTTTCACAAATGCACTGAGGTGGCTTTCGTTATTTGCAGTAGCGCTCGGCGCAGGCTGCGAAGGTCACCTTGACAAATGAACTTGCCTGGCAGAAAAAAAACCTCCTCCGCTAGTAAATGAGCAGGAAGGGACAGAGCTTGTTTTGCAGGGCCCATTGCGACAGCCACAAGCCAGGGCTCTATGTACACTGGAAACAGTGTCTGGAGCTGTGTGAGGGGAGAGCTGAATTTGTGCTGAATTCACAAACACAGTTTTTCTCAGGTGGGTCTTTGATCTTTGGACAAACACTATTTCCCCCCTCAGTTTTCAGTCAAATTGTCAAAGGTGACTTCTGACAATATTCTCTGATTAGGTCCTCCAAGAAAAGCCTGTATTGCTTCTTTCATTAAACAGTATCATAGACAAGCTGTTATTTATCCTAATTTCAAAGATTTACAGAACAGTTCCCTAAGGAGGACACTTAGTGTCCCTTAGAGCTGTAATTTCTTTAAAAGCTAAACCAAGAAGGCCAAAAATAAAAAGCTGACAGTCTGGAAGAAGAGTTACTGACTGAGGAGGACATGAATAACAAACACTCTTAATCACATGGCAAGAAGAAGAAGAAAATAATTACTTGCTAGTATTGCTGATGTTGCTGATTCATTGTTGTAAGTATTGATGATATTGCTGAAGCCATTTTCACCTGGAAAGAAGGACCTGAGCTGATTGTCTGTAATATTACCATTTTCTATATTCTCCAGAACCAGTTTCTGCCAACAGCCTGACAACAGACTTACAGAACCACAGAATCATAGAATAGTTTGTGTGGGAAGAGACCTTGAAGATCATCTAGATCAACCCCCAACCATGTTCCAGCCCTCAACCATGAATCCAGCCATGCTTAGACCCTGAACCAACTGTTGCCATGAAGAGGCTTTTCTAGGTAGAGTTTGGATTACTCCTCAAAATTAGTGAAATTCTGACCTTTAAAAACAATCTTTTTTGCTGATGCTCCCCCATTTTGCTTTTTCTCATCCCAAACCATCTTTCAAACTTGTTTTTCTTTTACTTCTTCCGCTCGATGTTGTTCCATGTCTTTGACGCACAGGGAAATGTTAGGGGTAAGGTTCCTGCAGTTTTAAATGATTGCCTGCCTCTCTACTCCCAAACAAGAATATTCATAACATATGATGTGGGCTGAGTGTTCAAAGATTATTATAAAGAGTATAGAAAACCCAGGATGCATGACATCAAGGGCTGAAGTATTATTGCAGCTTGAGCAAAAACAGAGGAACATTGTTTAAACCCAAACAAAGCCAAGCAATGGGTAAAAGCCCTGGCTTACTGATTGCCAAATGTAAGACATTTATTCTCCTTCCTCCCTTAGATGTTAACCAAGTACTTCTGAACTAACTACAGCTAAACCGCTGTAATGTATCAAGATATTTTTATATTAACAGATGTTCTTCACGAATGTAACTTCAGAAGTAACTGCCAGATTCATATTTGGCCAGTAACTTTTATTTTAAGAACTGGGGTGAGTTTCTGCCGAGTTTCTAATGGTCTTTTGACCAATTCGCTTCTCCTTAAAGGTGCAGATTTAATTTGGACAAAATACCTTACTAGTTTCAATTATTAGGTAATGTTAATTTAATCAGCAGTATTACTTGAGCAGGGCTGTAAATCATGAAATGCGTTCCAGTAAAAGGACTTAAAAAAATCCCTAACTAAATAGGCATCACATCTGAAAATTCTGTTGGACACAGACAAAGGAAAAAAGAAGTTTTTTACTTTCTGTACAAAATTATGACTCTGAATATGCGCAATCCATTACAAATTGCCATCCCCAAACAGAAACAGAAACATACGTAAGTTTCTTTAAGCAGAAACATACATAAGTCAAAGACATATCTAATTACGATGTATACTATAAATATTAGGTTAGTCTAAGATTTTGCTGATTATTTGACATGAAAGCAGAAGTGGGCTTGGCAGTCAGGCAGAATTTGGGATGTCTGTCTTGTACAATGTAGTGCAATAGAGGATAGGGCAAAACAAACTTCTATTACCAAGTTTAAAAGAAAGAATCTGTGTTACTCATATGTAACTACACCATTCCATCACAGACATTTCAACATAAAAAAGAAAAATATAAGACATTTGAAAATATTAGCATGAGATTAAAACAAAGTAGATACAATTCTATTTACCACTGTCATAGGGCATTAACTGTAGTTTAGGTCACTGATCTCTTTTCCTGGCCTCAACCCAGACACCCAGAGCCCACCATGATCAGCACTTGGCACACCCAGTGCAGCCACATTCATGTCAGTGCCACCTAAGGAACAAAGACCATCACTAGTACTACTGAAAGTGGTGTTTTTCCTTTAATTGTGCAGGTCTGAATGGTTGAAGGTACTGGAGACTCAGGCTGGCAAAGGCGCTGGGAAACGGGCATGCTCCTCATCAAATGCAAATGCCTTCAAAAGCCTGAATGGGGTTCCTGCATGCTTTCAAGGTCAAGGCTTTCCTCAACACTGAGAAATCTCTGGCTTCAACAGCACTGTCCAAACAAGATATGCCTGGACCCATGGTTTTCGTGAGCAAATACAGAAGAGCACTTCAGGGCCAGCCTGAACCTGCTATTCACAGCTTTTGTTTTCCAGTCCCTCTCACACTTGCACAAACCCAGGTAGGAAGCCTGAGGAGGACACCAGCCACATGACAGTGTCACAGGTTTCATGGAGTCCTGCAAGATAGTTACCTGACAGTCATTTCCTCTTTCAACACTCTATTGCAGCAAAGCTCTTCAGCTCCCTGTTGTTCATGTAACAGCTGGTACTGATCCCAGCACCAATGGTTTCACTGGCAGAGCTTTTTTGCCATTGGCAAGACAGAAGAAAATTGTTGATTAAAACTAAGAGAAAGTTCTGGATCAAAGAGGCAGAAAATTCAAGATATTTGATAAAAGATGGCATTTCAAAAAGGCTTTTGTGGCAACACTGCCAACACTGCAGTAACAGTCTCCTTTGCCAGCTGATGTAATTGCAGGCAGTTGGTCTTCAGATGGTCCAGTGGACAAGCGTTTCACAAGGCCTCATAAGAGCTGAGAGGGCAACTTTTGTTGTACAGGACATGAGCTGGTAACTTGGTGGTGGGTTATGGCTGATGGGGAAAAGCACGTGTTGTAAAGGGGAGGCAGTGACATCTGGCAATGTCACCCACACAGGATACATACAAGCACTAACTGATGAAGGTGCCCCTCACTCCCTGCCCCACCAACATCTGGTTGGGGTTTTGGGTGCAAAAGATCTGCCAGGAATTCCCATGAAAATTCATTTCTTGATAGGGCTGCAATGCTGTGTCCAGTATTCTGGACAAATTCCAGCATACACCCAGCTCTGTTTACAGTGCTCATGAAATTTCAGTCTGCTGCTTATGTCACCTGTGCTTACTGTATCTGTTTCCAAGTGCTATGTATTATTATTATTATTATTATTATTATCCACTGGAGGTGTGAGTCAGAAGGAAAAACCTCCTGCTTGTTGTCCTTTGTACCAGCTACCCTGAAAATTACGGTTTACCACCAAGAGCCTGCAGCCCACCTGTGCCCATGCAGAGTGCTGTGCTCCCTAGCCATGTCCTAACTGCAGTTCAGGCAGAAAATGTCATTTTATATCCCTAAGATAGCTACATTTCAGTGATGAAATTGCTTCTTTCTCACTAGATACACTCAGAAAGTTAGGGGTATAAGAAACTTACACACATAACATTCAGAAGTCAGAGATTTTCCCATACTCAATTACATGACAATTTTAAAGCTGCTGTCTTGGGCCCTATGAGGCATAGTGCTCTGGTCCAGTGACGAACGATTTCTAGCCTCAGAGGGTATGAGGCACATATGCCCATATGTGGACTCAATCCAATCAGTGATCCAGGACTATACTTTTGTCTTTTTCAGGCCCTAGGCTAATCTTAAAACTGAGGAAAAGACGTAAATATTTTCTTTATTTTTGTTTCTCTTTCTGGCTGGCTGTTTAGAGAATATATCAGCTATTTGAAGACAGATGGAGGTTGGTAATGGTGGTAAAAATTTGTTGTAGTGGAAGTGGAGAGGGAGCAGAGGGCAGGTGAGCAGAAATGGTGCTCCTGGTGGCTAAAATGCTGGGTATCTGCACTTCAGCACCACAGCTGATGCACTGCAGGTGACAAACACAGCCCCCACAAATACACACACACACACACACTTACACACATGCATGGATGCACAAATGGGTGTGGAGCACAGGAGAGACCACACCACAGTGAGTGTGTACCCCTCAAGGATTAGGATCAGCTGATAAAGGAATTACACAGCCTGACCCTGAAAGTAAAACCTTGAGCAGATTTGCCATGACAGCAGAAAGTGCCTCTGCTTGCTTCACCATTCCTTTCTCACCATGATCTTTAAACCAGTTACAAATCTGGCTGTAAGATTTGAAAATTTGCTTAGTAATTGTAATTTACAGCAGCTCTTCACAAAGATTCACTATTTTTGGAAGGAGATGGAAGATGAGTGCACGGAGGTTGCACATCATGTTGACAGCCACGTTTGGAGTTATCGACTTGAAATATTTAATGTAGTGTGCACTGTCAGACACACCACGAATTCTGGTTTACTAGGGATTTCTTTGATTTGATTTAACAGCTTATTGCCCCTTTGGAGAATATGCTGACTATGCCTGAGAATTTATTACACGCTCTCCTTTCTGCTCTACAGCTGAAGTTTTTCACAGGTTGAGCAAAAGGAGTTTTGAATAACTCTAGGTAGGACCTCAGCTCAAGCAAAAATATTGTCCCCTGGAGTTTCCTCAGAGGACAGTGGTCTATTCTGGAGTTTCCACTGTGTGCAACCACTGGCCTAATCCTGCTTAGAAATTACTATTCAGAATTAAAAATACGGGTGCTGAAGTGGAGTGGAGAAGGAAAAATCTCACTTAGAAGTGCCAGGACTCAGACCTGGAAAAAGTTTTCCTTACAAACCAGAAAAATTAAGCAAGGTCTGATTCCTTTGAGGTGCTCAGCACACTGGCCATGATCCAGTAAAGCACTTAAACATTAAGTGTGCTCTGGAGAGTGCAGTAGGGAACAGCCTGAGCACTAAGTACCCGGCAGGATCAAGATCCAAATAGGGACCAGACATAAACCAGATGGCATTATGTCAGCTTTGCCATATTAGTAAGTTATTTGGTTTGCATTTTAATCTCTCTCTCCTTTTTTCTCCTTTGTTGCTTTGCATTTTCTATAAAGCAGTTCATGTGTACTAGCAGAGGAGGGCAATGTACTAAAATTGCCCCTTATCACCTTTTCGCAAGTATGGAGTTAAAGCAAGAGTTGGGAAAGCGGCTGCTTGTTTTTAACTTCAACTTAAATCAGCAGTGCTTGGAAAAGGACCATCAGGAGTTTGGAGCTGCTGAAGGAAGGAAAATGCTGACTCTGTCCTCTAATGAGCTCTCCAAACATGTGTTGAGTGTGTTATTGCACTTGAGAGAATCAGCGCCTGCATCAGAGGTTATTTTAATGTGTTAGGATTTTTTGGGGACAGGAGCAGGTAGGATGGCTGAGCAGGAGCAATGGAAGGCAGCTTTCTGCCTGTTTTGTAAACTGGGTTCAAACTGAACTGAGGAGGGAATGCTGCCATGCAGTGCTCAGCACTCATGCATCCACTGAGGTCACCTGCCAGGAGGCAGAAGGAAAAAAATCAAATTCTAGTTGCTGCTTTGTTTTTTCAAACAAGCTCATGGCTTTCCACTTTTTCCTTTCCAGCACAGTTACAACTATCTCCAGAACTTCCTCAGACTTGTGATTTGTGCAGATGCCAGTTTTTACATGGATATTTTTGAAACTGAGCACTGCCTGACTGGAAGCTCTCCTAGCTGGAGCCACTTTGATGCAGGGAGGACACAGTCTCCAGCCGAGGTGGGACACGTGCCTCTTTCTCTGCACTGCTGGCACTGCTGACTCTCAAGACAGAGCAGTCTGGGCTCAAGTCCGAGCCTTGAGCTTGGATTAGGGCAAGCCAGCTGGCTGCCAGGCAGGTTGGGGGTACTTCTGCGCAGGCTGCAAGTCACTGCTTTGTTGGAGCTGTGCATGTGTGTGGGTTGTGCAGTGAGACTTAAGAGGAAATTTCTGTGATCATTTTAGCATTCAGGCAGCTGGAAAAGGAGCTGATGGAGGCGCCAGACCTTTGCTTTCATGACCGCATTAATCTTCTCCTGGCCTTGGAGAGAAATTTTAGATGAATTTAACACGTGTTCTCAGAGCTTTCATTCTCAAAGTTATTTGTGCTGTGGATCCTGAACTGATGAATGATAATGCCAGGGAATTGGCCAATATAAATTAAACATCACTGGATAATAATTTTAGTGAGGATTCCTGCTGCTGTGTTGTAATGTAAGAAGCTGACAGTTGACTACTATGGCCTAGAATTTTGAGAAACATAGATTTTCCTATCTCAAAAGCTGGTGGTGGGGACTGGAGGAAGCAGTAATGCCCCTTTGTTTTATATCTATGTATCACACAAGAAAATTATTTTCTTAGGTGTAGTTATGGAGTTCTTTTGGTCCAGGGAAAGGAGTTTCATATTAATATAAGAGTTAAGACAAATAATGTTACTGCTACTGCTGGAAAGTTCCTAATTAGCAACTGAGCTATATTAACTGTCATTTAAAAGTTTATTCCATGGCAAATGTGGCATAATTCAGAGTAATTCTGTCATGAAAAAAGTAAAAGCCTAGTTAAGCTACTTTTTATTAGTCATGTACTAAGAGCAAGTCCCTAAATGGTTATAAAAGCTCACAGTGTAAGTGGCAGCTTGTTTTGTCATCACAACTTGGTTGTGATTCTGAGCCCTAATAGATTAGGAAAAAATGAAAGTAGTTTGGGGATAGTTGACTACCAGAAAGTACCTATGAACTTGGTGGGAATCTGACAATAACTTTTGATCAAACAAGGAACAAACTGAAACTAAGCCGAGCCGTTTTGCTTTTGTTAACTGCCTAGTCTTGTAGAGTGTCCTCCAGGAAATCCTCACATAGATGTCACAGCTCGAGGAGGTACGTGAGTGTATGGGCAGGTTTTTCTTCGGTTCTCCTACACTTTCTGTCCATAGATTCACCGTAGAGCTGCAGTTCTGAAAACTGTCAGGGAAAGTTCTCTGGCCTCACTGTAACACTTTGAGGCAATGATATGAGCTGGGAAAAATGGTCAGGAAAAAAACCCAGAGCACCCCCTGGCACACCCTGCAGTCAAGCTTAGAAGTCATCTGAGTTTGATGAGCAACTGGACAATGACATTAACTTCATGAGCAACACTTGATGAGCAACTGGACAATGCAATTAACTGCCCCAGGTGTCCATTTGAGAAAAAAGTACAACCCAACGATTTTGTATAGAACATTTCTAAATGAAACAGAATATGACTAATAATGTGTCAGTCAAGCCCAGCAAACCTTTAAGGAAACATGGGGCAAGTGCTGCTCAGAATAAATTTATGATAAAGTTTGTGTCCAATGAAAGGTAGACAACCACAGCAACTCAGAGGAGCCACAGAGCTGCTCTCATTATTTATCCTGTCAATAAGATCAAACCAGCCCATACATCAAAAAATGTTCAAATTCAGTAAATGTTCAAATGTTCAAATGTTCAAATGTTCAGTAAATCAGAAAATACAGTAAATCATAAAATTTTCTATGGTACAGACAGTACATGTGTCTAAGTCAAGACTTTCCACTTATTATCTGATTGCTTTTTTCATGCAAAACAAACTAATTTCATTTTTGTTAGGCAAACATTGGATAGTAGCATGAGGTCACAGCTAACCAAGAAGCTACTCTCTTATCATAATTTCCAGGGAAGCAGGACTTTCCTATTTACATATTGTATAGGATAGCAGTCAAAACTCAAATACAGTGTACTAAATCATTTGACCTTAGGCATTTCAAGGGTTGCATCAAAGACATGTACAGACCTGACCTTTCAAAAAACATCTGCCATCACATCTGCAATGAACGTGTATTTTCGTAGGCTTTCTTTGTGAAAACTTCCAGAAATGTGTGTTTCAGTTACTTGTTCAGACTTCTGAGTAACAATTTCAACAATCCGTATTCAATATTCTAGTCACAAACTTTCTTTTCCACATAATCCAATCACAGAACTTTTCAACAGCTTTGATTTCAACAAGGGCATGATTAAATCAGTAATTTAAGTAAAGCACCACATCAAAACAAAACACTGAATTCAAGAATAAGCTTCAGCTAAAGAATTTTCATGATCTTTCATCTACTTTCATCATGGTTTTAGTCTATCCTTCACTTTACTACTTAGTAATGGAAAACTGTATCTGCTCCGCAAGATCTCTTCCAATGCTGTCAAATATTACCCATTTTCAAAGAATGACCAGCCAAGATTTTGTTGACAACAAGGCAAAGTGAAAAAATCCCTCAACTACCTCGCAAGAGGCATTTGCATGACAGTCGTTAAAGCAGATCTTAGGATGTTTTCTTTTTTACTTATGTACTTCTTATTTTGTTAACTAATTGCCACTTTACCCTTAAATTTTGAGGTTTTTTCTAAGTTCCTTTGGAGTCTTTTAATGATTGGAAGTTTTCTTGGTTAGGGTTCAGATGCGTGATAGATTATTTTATCTTTACATAAGCTATACATTCTGAATATACATATAGGATGACATAAATCTCCACCAATCTTTTCTTAGGCATTTAAAAATTATAAACATATATATATATTTATTTATTCATTTCAGTTGAAGTCTATACTCAGAATTAATTCAATTCATTTCTAGAAGATACAACATCACCTGAAAAAACCAAAATACCTTCCCTGTTCTTAAAATCTACAGGACTCGTTCCAAAACCGCAAAAGACTAACTCAGCAAAAGTCAAAAGTAATACCAAAAGCACACAGACTATCATAGGTAGAAGAAAAAGATCGCACAACTAGTACTTACAGAATTTCTTAAAATCTCGCTGTTTCTTTCAAGCTACTGGCCAGAGGACAGCTGTGCATGAGGCAGAGACACAAACAGTGCATCCTTTGTTACCTGTTCACAAGCCTATTTGAAGTCCACGAAAAGGCAAACTCTCTTACAAAATGACAAAATAAGATGAAGGAAAAACACATACAGCAGCTGATTTTGCATCAGCTCTTTTGCTTTCTGCATGCCAATTCCCACAAAGATTGCAATGTAGAATTTTTTTTCTGTTAGTATTGCTCACTTTGAGTTTTTATAGCTGCTCGGAGATCTGCATCATTGTATTTGATTTCAGCTAATCAAGCATACAAATGAACAGGAATGCAGACACACAGCACTGTAAAAAAACAAAGAAGGAAGTTTTTTCAAACAAAATCCCTTTATTAGGCAGTGGTTCCAATGATGCAATCAGAATAGGAAGGAAAGTCTGTGTTGCTTCATTGTTTTGTTTGGATTTTGGGGTCCAGTGCTAACTTGTGATAATATTTCCATTTGTAAGTATATTTCTCTGAGAGCAATCCAAAAAAGTGACTGATGAATTTAAAAGGAAAAATATCCCACTGAACTTGCTAAGTTTTTCCATCATGAGTGACCATTACAGAATTGCCACACTCAATTATCTTTCCTGTGTTTCTCAGTAGCTTTTGGCTAAGTTTACTGTTTTTCATCAAAGTCCAATAAATGCACAAAGTGGATTCAATAGAAATGTAATTACAGAGAAATTCAATAACTGATTCATCTCTGTGTGGAATTTAGGAGTTTCTAAATAAAATAATGAAGTGAACAGGATAAATGACAAAAAAGAACTGCAACATGTATCGAAGATACAGAGTCAGTCTCAGAATGCTGACATGGAACATCTAGATCTTCAGAGGCAAGCCCCAAGCCTACTGTCACCAGGAGGAGTTCTAGATCTGACTTTCAGAGTGGTGAGATGCCAATTACATTTGTAATCCAAAGATTCAACTCTCTATAGCCTCCACAGTCCAACAGTAAAAACAAACATGTACTCTTCTCCAGAGTGACTTATCTGATCAGCCCATCACAGCACCTAACTCTAAACAGGATTTTCCAGGTGTCATGTACACAGAGCCCTGTGTTGTCTCTCTGGCTTTAGATATCATGGTTTAAGTGTGAGAAAGGACAACAGTGGCAGAAACATCAGCTCAAGCAAACAGGAATTTTCCTTATGTCTCCCAAGCATTAAATGCACAACAGCAGTCTTGCAAAGTGAGCAAACTATTTTCATCAAATATGAAATATCGAAAATAAAGAGGTTTCCTCCCCTTCTGTAAGAATATGTCACTCCTCCCACTGTACGTAAGGATGTGTTGTTCGTTGCTTATCCCTGGGATATACTCATCATTTTCAAGTGATCTTCAGGAGATGATAAGTTTGGTCTAATGTAACCACATCAAAGGGCATTGCTCATTTTATAGGCAGTTAAAAATGACAAAAAAGTGGTATTAAGTTTTTAACTAAATATAGATCATAGAAAAGTACAGAAAAATAAATACTGAGCTTATTATCTTCAGCTATACCAGTTGCTTAAGTATACTGATGTCAGTGAATGTTTTAAGACCCTGCGTAGATGGCCAAAGCCATAAATATGTATTTTCTCTAAAGATACCAGAAAAACTCTTCCCACTGTTTGTGATTTTCCTGGTTTTTATGGTAGCCGGTGCAAACTGCTGTACTTAATTTCAAAGATTAATCCCGTACTAAGTTTAAATTTATTCAAAGTCTTCAAAGGTTGTCTATCAAATGTTATCGCTATGCCCAGTGAATACATAGGATATGGCTATTTGTGGGCTTTAGGGTAGCCCCACAGATGTGTATCATGCCAGCATTTGGGTCATTCCTACTGTTGCACAGCCTGAAGTTCCCTTAGTTTGTATGAAATATAAAATCTATCCCAATGATGGAAACTTGTCACCAGTAGTCTCAAAGGAGGTAACTTAATCTAGCCATCCACTCCCCTGATATAATTAGGAATGCACTTTGTCAGCCTTTGAGGGTTTAACTACAGCTGGCTGGGTTCAAGGCAGTCTCAGAAACCAATCTGTTCTTAGTAACACCATCTCCTTCACAAAATTACAGACATACTTTCAGCAGATATACCCAGCTGACTGCTGAATGATGTTTTTCCACCCACTTTTTCAGTGGTCAGTGTCTTTTTTGGTGTAACTGAAGGACTGGAACAATGCCCTGAAATGATTCAGAAACCAAAGGCTGAACTGACAGCTCAAGAATAAAGGTTATAAACCTTATTTACAGTGTTTGAATGTGGATCAATGAAGTTTCTGAACATCATCATATTTCTGATCCAGCTGATGAAATTTAATTAGAAAGGAGATTCTAATGGATATTCAGATGCTGACTGGCCTCAGTCTTGTTTAAGAAATAGAAGATTTTTTAAGCTCTGTTCTCCCAGAAAATCAGAACTCTACTCTTCAGATGGATTACCTAAGGTAAAGGGAAAAAATCTAACCTAACAAGAATGTAAAATCTTCTTTAAATTTATTCATCAGAACTACCTCTGGATCCCTGCTGTACTCTTGATTGTTCTGCTGGAGTCTACAGGGATTCAGATGATGAATATTTTCATATTGTTCTTAATAAGCTTTTCTAAGAATATCACAAGCAGCACTCCTTTTTCATGCACTTTTCCCTCATAAGAATCTGATTTGTGCAAAAGAACAAGATATTCTGCTATGGTTCAAGTAAGTTGAGTAAAGCTTCCCCTCTAGGCTGCAACATATTTACAAAAAATGCAGTGTAACTTTATACTTGTTTATGTACCTAAACCTGAAAATATCCAGCCTAACCTATTAATCAGCAGAGTGGCCTGTTCAGAAAAACACATACCCTATTTTTTTTCCTTATCAGTCCTGAAGCATTAGTTTAAACACTTTGAATTCCAGCCTTCAAGTTTCCTACAGTCGTGTCAGTGGGCTGGACACGCTCCCCAGGGCCAGAAGCCCTGCAAGCTCAGGTAATGTGTCACCAGGGCTCTTTTTTTGGCTTGGGCAAAACTCCTTGCTAACGTGGCCGTACAGCTCCTGGACACTGGCAGAGGGAGGTCAGATTTGCTTGCAGCCACCCCATAAAAGTATGTTCTGAATTCCTGTGTGCAATCATTATGTAGTAATCTTGATATCCTCTAAAGCCACGGATTTATTACCTTGCTGTTAAACCATATGATGTCAGACTGAACCTCCTTGGTTTTAATTTTTTTTTTCATTGCTTTATTTGGTTATTTTTTGCCTGTAATGCAGATTTTCAGTAGAATACAGACATCACAGCCGGGCCTTAAATACTGACAGTACACAAAGTCTGGTGTCCTGTGTCTGAGAGCAAAAAAAGACTGAAATAAAAAAGCAGTACACATCTCTCATACTTCAGTAAGTTTCATGTAAGTAGGAGATTACCTCTGAAAATGACAACTTAACTGTATCTTTTAGAATTCTTGATAGCACTCAGTGTTAATTATAGACATCCTTGTTACCCACAGGAATATCATACCCCATGTTTGAATCTGGAAAGAGAAAATGAGCCTCCAAGGACATCCTATGACAATAAACTTCATGTACAAATGGGTGATTACTTAAAACTAGTGAGTCATTGCTGCATGACATGTAAGGCAATTAAGTGCAGATTTACTTGTGGTCAGTGTAGACTGAAGCAAGCTGGTTTGGTTTGCATGATCTTACTACATTGCTGAGTGTGGCACGGTTAATGTCAGGCCTGGGTTAGCTAAATCCTGTAAAACAAACTCAGTAGTTAAAAAGGCATAAGAGATGGAGTCCATTAAGGATGAAATGCATCCAAAATAGCTGCAGAATCAATGTCTCTCCCAAAAATCTGTGGTGTGCTTCCTAAATACAGAACATGGAGGTCCTGTATGATGAAGAAGGCTTTCCAAAAATTGACGTAGTAGGTTCTGTTGTTTGTTTATTTTTAATTGCTACTCTTTGTCAGAGGCAACAGCTGGTTTGAACAAATATGCTTGAAGAAAATTCCAGTTAATATTTGACTTGTGGAACAAGTAATTCTAATGTTTGCCATATAGTCTGTGAATTGTCAACAACATGGGGGTAACCTTAAGCTTCATGCTGCATCTATGGGCTTGCACATATTCTACACAAACAGCTAAATTAGAATAAATTAATACTTCCAGAGAATTCCCATTACCAGTAATGTTAAATTCTCATGGATTAATTGCTTTTGCTAACTGAAAGAAGGAGGGAAGAAAGCAAACAAGCAAGGCAGCATCACAGGATTGCAACAGATCACTGGGGCTTACAGTGAAACACATCCTCTGAGTGGAAGATGCAAGAAGGACCTTATATGAGGCAGACACTATTGTTTCAGCAGGTGACAAAAGATTCCCATGCATTTAAACAACTTCTTTCCTTTGCTTGGAAGGCTGTCCTGGCTTCCTTCTTCCTACCCTCTCTCCAAAAGTGAGCACTTGCAATGTGAAATCCTGCTGCAGCTTGAGTACAAAGGCTTCCCTTGTCTCTGTTCATCAGGATAAACTCATTGTTTCCTTTCACTTCCTTGCACATGCATGATATGGGCACCATCTGGCCCAGAAATGGCCAAGGACAGCCAAGCCTGAAAAACATCTTCAGAGAATGCCCTAGGGCCCTAGGCTCCCCTGCTCCATGTTTCACCTGTGTTTACAGCAAAGATTTTACAATAATCTCTGATACATCCAGAATAATATTTAGAACTCAAGTTTTCAAAATATTTGAGTAAGGGAGGGAAGTACTGCAAAAAGAAGACAGGCCTAGTCACTGTTACATTTTAATTAGCTAAGACTTCATACAGATGTCCAATTCCGCAAGAATACTGTGAAATAAGTCAGCCTGACCTGAGACAGGAGATAGCATAATCAGATCATGCCCTGTAAGCAAAGTTATTGACAAAAAGATGTGAGTTCTGATGACTTGATTCCACTTCCACTAAATTCAGAGGTAAAACCTCCATTACTACACACAAGTGTCCATTAACTCAGTCCATATGTATAAACAAGGCTCATATCCCACTTGATGTTTCACTGTATGATTTATTATTGACCTTTTTTAAAATCTGAATTAAAAAAAGACTAATTCATGCTATAACTATCCAGTTCTTGCTCTTATATTAAGGTTAACCTTAAAAAGGATCTGTCATTCTCACTTCTAAATTCCCTCATGACCACTAGGTATGATCATCACTGGGCCAGAAAACAGGGTTGGATGGTATTCTGTTCTGAGTTTTCATTAGGCAGAGAAAGAGAAACTGATGTGAGGAGGCTCTCCACTGCCATACCTATACTTTGCATTGACTAACTCACAGTCTGGCTATCTGCAGACTCTGCAGGGGTGTAGTTAGCAAGGAATCTACTATCCCATGAGTCAAATTCAGGCCTTTAGACATTTATTATGCCCTGCCCAAGTCTGACCATTTAGAAGCTAGGGATTTCTTAATAAGCTCTAGTAAAATATGAAGACTTACAGCTCTAGAGCTTCTTCCATCTCTGGTAGCAAACTGTGAGAGTGCCCTGATGTCTGACATCCTGAGGTTTCATGCACAGGTGTTTAAAACCTGGTTCACATCTTGCTTTACTTGTCCTTCCTCTGGTAAATTACGTCAACACATCTGGACTTCTACATCTGATACTTGTTCTCCATATATACTTGTTCTCCTCTGTCTCTCTCTGGTAGGGCTCTTCTACACTCCACAAAAAGCCTTATGGTCATTATTCTGCTCATTATCTGCTCAGAGGACTTTGTGCACCAAGAGATCTAAAAAAAGGCCTGTATAGTTCTCAGGTGGAAATTCATTAAAAGCAACATTGAGTAGCAGAGATTTCTGTCTCTCCTTTTGTTCAGTCTTCTGCCTACACATCCAGCATATGTACATCCTAAACTGGATGATTTTACACATCTGAAAATCCCACAGACTTACAGTAGCCGAGTATTACACACAGCATCCTAAATAACACAACATAACTGTCTTTAAATGAACGAGCTGATAAAAGGCTGCCTGCTCCAGTGTTTATTCCACTCTTCTCAGAGACTCTGACAGTGTCTGGAAACTTAAGATATGGCGAGGGAAAAAATGAATTAGAGAAATGAGGGATCCCTCACAGATCATCAATCTTTTCCTTGCACTAATTACAAGGGATGCCAACTCAAGCACTTCTGCTGATCTCTGCTGAAATAGTTTTTCAGGGTAATAGGGCACTTTTTCAAGCAACCTGTCTTTTAAACCATTTAATGTTTTGACTTCAAAATCTCTACTTAAATGCCATTCCAAAACCCATGTCTGGTGGGATTTGAGGCCCAGCTGTAAACTGCCCCACCACAAAACAAACTTTGTGAGTTATTTCTTTTCTGACTCCAGATCCTTTTATTTGCACACAAGGATGAGAATCAGGTAATATACCTAGGAATGTAGTCCTTCTCTTGTGCTCCTTGGCACCCCTCTTCTTCTCACCCCCATGTATTCTTTTTCTGTCTCCCTGTTCGGAGTCCCTAGCACTCAGACCGGACTTGGAAGATCAGGGTGGCATGAGTCAATTTCCACTGAGAGAGAAAGTAGGAGGCAGGAGAAGGGGGGCAAAAATACCAGGTAGGATGCTTAGCTTCAGTCACCACCTTGGGATGTGACTCTGGGAAGTACCTCTCTTGTGCTCTTAATGCACCCACCATGGTGGTACCTGGAGGCTGCACAGAGCATGGTCCTGCCCTTCTGGCAGATGTGCTGCCAGCTGGGCTTGCTCTGCTGTGCTGCCTGGCCTGCTGGAGCTAAGCATCGCAGTGGGCCAAATGGCTGCTCTCCTGTGGTCAGCCAAAATCCAGGATGTTAGCTTGGCTGTTTGCTGTGGATACCCCACACTGGTTCAGGATGTGATTCTGTATTTGTGCAGTGCTAACCAGATGCTTTTCAGATACTGTTCTAGCTAAGTACTTTTACTAGCACTCCATAGCTGTGTCTTGCAGTTGCCACCTCTGCACATTTTCCACACATTGCACTGAATTATTACGATCTCCTGTGCAAAAGTAACACGAAGGTTGGGGATTCCTGGCAGTTTGTTATGCCAGTGCTGTCAGGCTGCCAGATGCAATCTGAACGTGTCTGCGTAGGGCATGCAGGGCTCTCAGGTCCTACTCTTTTTTTTTTGCAGGCAGCTCCAACCCTCATGTAATCAGAGATAAGTGACTTAGTTAAAAATGAATGGGGCAGCTGGCTAAATGCTCAACCAAACAAAATGATCAAAGAGACAGTGCCAGATGTTCTTCATTAGCTCTACATATGGAGGTACCAGGGAGAGCAGCAGGAGCACCAATCTAAAAAGAAACCAGAGAAGCCAACTCTAGTTTCAACCATAACATGAGGAGCTGGCTATAAATACTACATTCCTCAGTATGGCTCCCAGAGGACGTGCTGTAAGTATTTCTAAAACCTACAGGAAAAGCGTGTCTACTGTTGTCTGACTTATTTATATGCATCCTCCTGCTAAATATTTTATTAAGAATTATCATTCTTAGCATCTATAAAAATATACTTAAAAATCATATTTTAGAAAGCTTCTGTAAGTTGTAAAAAGCGTTTTTTTCCCACAAAATTTATTTTTTGCCCAGCTGGTGCCAATGCTGACTCTTCCTAGGCTACTGATTTGTGGGATTTTCTTTACCACTTTCAGTACATTTTAAAATTTTAAATTCATAGTTTTGGAGTCCAAGTTACTGCAGAAGGCCCAAGTCATGTCAAGATTTACTGTGGAAAAGGAGCCAGATTTTTATTTTGTCTTCTGGGGAAGTTTATGATAGAGTGAGATAAACATCCAAAATAGTTGAGGTTGTTTATCCTGCATCACTAAGAAGACATTCTTGACATCAGTTGTGTACAACTGAGCAGGGGAGGTGCTCAATCAGCTCTGACAGAAATCCAACCCAGATCACCCAGCCTCAGGGCATACAGACCTTACTTTAGCGTGATAAAATCTGCTTCTGTTGGGATAAAACCTGAACTGTTCACATAGCTCCTCCCGTCACAAGACAAATTTTGGTGCATAAAGGTTCCTCCTTCAGTTGTATTCCTTCCAGGGAATGATTTCAGGACACTTCACCTCACTTTGACATAGATCTGTAATATCTTGGGGCTCGCAAGGAGGAATGAATCCTACAAAAAACAATCTGGTGTCATGCTTGTCCAGTATAATGACTTGATTATCAGCTCTAAATCTGCAAGTCTTAGGCTGGGAGAGCAGGGATCCTGGAAGTTTCCAGCAGGTAACTCAATCCACCCAGTATCTTTCAACCAATATAGAAATTATTCCTGTTCTTTTTTGACTCTACCATTTAGTGATGTCTGCCTGAAAGTCACACCCCCGACACCAGGAGGAGGGAGACAACATGCCGAATGCAAAGGGGTTGGGAAGGCATTTCTCTGAAACAACTGGAAGTACCAGACTTGCGGGGGACTAGGGAAGAAGGTGAGAAGGGCTCTCAGCTATGTTGATCAGTGGTGCTGACATCTACTTTCTCCTTTACCTATGTAGCAAGCTCCTACGTCTGGTAGTATATATGCTGCTCTTTGCACGACTATTGATTGAGAAGGTTATTCCATGTATAAAAAGCTTGGTGTGCACTTTAAAAGCTGCTCTCACCCCATTCCACAGGAACAAACCCCATGAATGTGCTTTTTCTTTCCCCTAATTCTTATTTCATGCACACATAAGTGACAGCCACTCATTGCAGTGAAAATGCCTGAGATTTGCAGTGCAGGATGAGTTCTTTGCTGGTTGATGTGCTGGTAGCAAACAGGCTGAGGAACTCACTAATTATCATACTGGAGTCAAGGAAAGCTGGAGCATGACTCACTTAGGAATGCTTTGTCTTCCGCTAATTGCATAATTACCTTAGAGGGCTCACTGGCCATTTGGTATAGAGGTCATGCCTGTTTCCTTTGAGCACAGGAATAACTCCTCCTAGCTACTCCTAACAGGATAAAAAGGGGATGTGAGGAAGACATATGGCCATGGCCCCACTTTTCCTCTATATAATCCAGGAGCAGTATTTGTGCACAACTGCAAAGTCCTTCATTCTCTGAAATGAGGATGCCAAAGCTGACCATTATGTAACATAAATCAGCACTTTCAGCTTTGCACTGAGACAGGATCTGTATTGACAGGGATAGTGTGATATTCTGGGTTCTTTGGTACTGGTACTTGTGACATCTGTTTTCTAATAAATGGGATTAAAAGAGAGTAATGCAGTTGCCACAAGAAGAGGAATCTTTCCCACTATACTCGTATGCTGTAGAGCTAGCCTGACTGCCAAGCAAACAAAACAGAGATCTCCCCAACACCTCATTCTCACAAGCAATAAATAAAAAAAAAAAAGATATGAGCAATATAAATGCTTATAAAATGCACATAAAAGCAGATGGCAAGCTAAGGAAAGAGACCTTAATATCCCATGAGAAAAACGGAAAATGAACTTGCTAGTTACATCAGCAGAATTAAAGGAAGGTTTTTCTGGAACTCCAGGAAACTCAACTGCAGTTTTCAGGGCTCACCTCAGCCCATATATAGAACTGGTTAAATAAGTTTTCAAGGTGCAACAAATGGAGGAAGATAGAATTGAACTATATAGATAACTGAGGCAAAGATATTTAAGTATCACTCTCTTTAGTCCCTCGACAAACTCTTGTTCTGGAGGATGGGTGGAATCTGTGGTCCCTTTTCTTAACCATTTTATTGATGTTATCCAACAGTACATTTGGAAGCTAGATTTCTCCTTTGCAAATTGGTAATGGCATCACTGTGCAATCAAACTTTCATTCCACTCTCCTCTTCATTACTTTTATGAATTCTCCATCCTTCACTGCACACTGATGCATCCTCCATTCAAAGCAACTAAAGCAAATTTTCTCCTGTTCTCCTTACAGCCCACCAGCTACTATCCCCTAACTTATGATGGGGTATATATACCCACTGAGCTTATGGAATGGAAATACTTGCAGCAGCTATACTTCATGCTGACCCTGATGCTGTCAGTGTGTTTTAGAAATGCACACAGGATGCCAGCCTGCTTGGCCCAGCAGAAGTTGTGCATGGATGTGAATCCAAGTGGTCTGATGCATCTATTAGTCTAACTTTTTGTGTACATGGGCTTCTCAGCTGTGTGTCTGGATTGTCAAGAGTGTTTAAGATTACTCATTTGTTTAGGGGCTCATGATGGTTACTTAAATCTTTCCTTCTTTTTTTATCAATGTCTTTTTAAATGGTGGGGAGTGCTGCAGTTAAATGCTGGCTGAGGTTGCATTAGGTTCCACTTTTTTGTGAGAAAACTCTGCTTAGAAGGTTTCCAAAGAGTAAGTTTTTGCAAGAGAAAACAGCTGGAAGACACCTCCAAGCCTGGCTCTGGTGAGTGGAGGTATTCTGACATAAAGAGTCCACCACTCTAAAGCAAGCAAAATGTTATGAGGAGAGGAAGGAAAATGAAATATCTTGATTCCTAAGATGAGAGAGAAGTGATCAGCAGTTTATCAAATGCAAGGCTAATATCCAAGACAGACTCTATTCTCATGGATAAACATCTCAAGTACAGACTTCATTAGAGCTACATGTAACTTAAGCAGCTGACTTCAGAGGAAAATCAGGTTCTGGGTCCCAACTGTTTTTGTTATCAAACAAAAAACAGGTGACACATCTGTTCTTTTCATGCTTTTTTGAATAATTTTCCTTAAAAGTTAAGGAGTTAGCGTGCCATAGTGTGGGTAGCTGCCCTAGGGATCAAGGAACACCAGACAGAATCTATAATAAAACTTCTTGCATTAGGATGGCGGCAGAGGAAAACTATACCGAAAATGCAGTCCAGGAAAGAGTTCTTAGAAGATGAAGTAGGGATTAAGCCAGAGCCCATTTTACCATTTGCTAAAACACTCAGTGCATTTGCCTTCATGGGTTCTGCATTCCAGAGGACTTCATGCTGGGTTAATAAAATCCCTCTCTTGAACAGGCTTTGGAAACGCAGACAGCCACTGACTGCCCATATGGCAGAATTTGGCTATTGCTATTAGACAGCTGCAGGAAGTTGAGGACAAGAAAGGGGGGACAGCACCAAAATCTTATGCACATGTAGACATGGAGAGAGACATATGGCTTTGCCTCATGGCAGGAGCTTCCAAACTATGTTCTACATCAAAATGTCAGGATCCGCTTTAGTTTTTTCCTTTCAGGAACTGTAATTGGTACTTCTGCTTTTCGTAGGTGATATGCATGTGATTTATGTGTGTGATTTAAACCCTCATACACTCTGAGCTTAAGTTTCAAAAGCGTTTTAGAACAGTTAGCACACATACAAGAAAAACAGCAAAACACCACATTTCTGTTGTTCACAAACTTAAAGGGAGATTGAGTTTAGTGCTCTTTCTAGGGGAAGAAACTACATGCTTCCCTGTAACCCAATGCCAAACCACTGCTCTCTGTTTTGAGTAGCAAATGCCATTCTTACTGCGTCTAAAAGCCCAGACTCCGTTTCTTTTCTCAACATGTAATTGTGTATTTTGGTTCTGCTCTCAAACAGCAGTTAAACAGAACAAAGGAGTTATCTTTATGAGACAGCCAGGGAAACACAAAAAGAACAGGAAGATGCAGCTAAATCTAAATAATGACATTGAAAACAAAACAGCTATTGGGCTATGAATAAACAATATGAAGTAAATATAATTATTTTTATTAAGAGAAGACACAGACTTAATTCGTGGGGATAATGTCATCTGCTGTTTCCTTAGACTTTAGTTCTTATTTTCTCAGTCAAGCCATAATGCAAGATTTCCTACTTTTTTCAACTTTTTACAGTATGAACTTTTATACCACTTCTTTTGGAGCAAATTGCAAAACTCAGACATGTATGTTTAGGAGAAAGATCAGATTTTCTAAAATACTAAAACTGCTCAAACCGCTTGTTTTTGAACTGTGGAAACACATGCATTCTTACAAGGCAGGAAGGTAAACATACACACGACTGCATTAATTAAGACAATACTTAGTTTCCTGCAACACAAAGGAATTTTCTTATTTAGACTAAGTCTGTAACGATGCAGTCTCCCATTGTGTGTATGTGGGTGTGCAAAGCAGCAACCTCAGTTTCACAGAAAAAAAGCACAAGGATCGGTTCTGACCTGGTGAGTGAACAGAGAAGGAATTAAATAATCCTCTAAACCAAAGCCAGAATCAACTTTCTGAGCGCCAAGCTCAGCCAGTCCCGCCACCTCACTTTTTGGCAATACAGTCCTAAAGGACCTGAGCAGAAGCCTGATTCACGTGCCTTTTTTCGTGGGGATTGTCCTGTCGAGTCTCTTGGCAGGAAGCTGGCCTGTTGACTTACAAGATTTAAAATAAGCACTGGTATTTCCCCCCTCCCAACCCTAACCCGCACCCCTGGGCTGAATCACTTCCCCGGCGGAGGCAAGAAATGTGCGAGAGCGAAGTGCTCTGAAGTGTCCGAGCGCTCGGCAAATGCTCTCAGGCTGACACACAGACAGCAACCCACACGTCCAGCACTGGCAGAACATCAGGGCATGGCACCGCTCCCCATCGCTCAGGCTTTACCTGCTGGTGGGCGAATGGCTGGGGGGGATGTCCTGTACAAAGCTCTGCTCCATGCCCGGGATCCTGGCCGGGCTGTGGGGATGGTAGGCTGTCAGCACCACGCTGCCCGAGTCCTTCATCTCCATGGTCATAGGCACATGTCGGCCCCGCTGCTGTGACAGAAGCGACTGGGCAGTGCTGGCGGCCCGCCGGGAGGGCGAGTGGCCCTGTCACAAGCACCAGCCCATGGCCTGGCTCGGCGGCAGCCGCTCGCCACTGCCGGCTGTCAGGAGAGCTGTGGCACCGGGACACGGCTCCTCTCCCTGTCAGGGAAGCTGAATTAGCATACATTCAAAAACACCGCCCACAAAACAACCCACGGGGAAGTTACTACGTTCCTAGGAAACGAGAAACCTGAGATAATCCTGCAATGCTGCACGGAACGCTTCCTCCCTGAACACTTCTCCGCTTCCTTTTTTTTTTTGGTTTCCTTTGGACGGCAAATTTTGTAATACTCCTCCTGCTCCTGAATGAGTTCTGTCTAAGTGAAACTTAGTGGTTATGCCGAGTGGAGAGCGCTACTCAAACACAGCACATGGTTTGGTGGAGCAGGGAGTCTTACAAGGGATGCAGAAACCCAGTGGGCTCTGCTCCGATTAAATCACCAAGGAGCCGGAGCTGTGATTTCCTACATGCCAGATCATTTCTACAGCAGGAAAATGCAGTAGCTGTCTCCTGAAGATTAAACTTTCATTTTGCCTGATATGGCTGTGTATGTAATTAGAAAGGCACTGGGAAATGAGTGAATTATTTTTACAACAGTGTATGTTCATCTGGAGCAATCCTGTAAATAAACACACACCAAGATGCTTGATATTTTTTCATGATTTAACTTGATCTCTGTATGTTAATTCAGTGTTTTTCACTCAAAAAGAGACAATCAAGAAAAAAAATCTGGGTCCAATTCTAGAATAATACTCAGAGAAGAGACTCTGTAGACAAAGTGAGAAAATTTGCGCATCCCTTTATTTTCCTCTCCCTCTTCCTCAGTGTTTGGGGTTTTTTTTTTTTTTTTAATAAATGTTTGTGATAAATGCTGATTCCTGAAAACTATTCTCCTGCCTATGAAATCACTTGAAGGATGTCCCTAATTTTACTCAGTGGGCCACAGGTCTCTGAGTAGCTTGTGAGCACAGGTGTGAAACACCAGCCTCTGTGCATCTTTTTCACAGCTGTTGGCAGCATCCTGAGTGCAGGTTCTCCACAAAATGCTTGCTGGTCTCCTGTTTTGCATCTCCCTTGAGTGAGGGTGCTCTCTCCAGCACTGCTGTACAGCTACGTAAATTACACTGTCAGTCTCTCCAGCTGGTGAAGTAGCTCAGGTTTTGAATCATAAAATGATTCTTCTCACCTCCGCCTTCCCCCTGAACTGGGTATCCTGCCTGGAGGGACACAGTGGTTTCGGTCAAACACGTTGCTGCAACTCATGTAGGCAGTGCCCAAGTTAATTTTAAATTAGCCAGTGTAGGACACTGATAAAGGTACACTTGGCAGCACTTCTTGCCAGACTCACCCAGGAAGCATAAATATTTGAACATGCAGAGCCTCTAAGCCTTCTCTTGCAATGCTGTTAAGATATCCTGGATTAAATATTTTAAGGCCAGGTTGCCCAGGATAAAATCATGGCTGCCTACATGGAGGCCCCGTGGGAGCCTCTGCAGCCATGTGCAGATGCTAGCAATGAAGGAGAAGGCTCTAAGCTACCTCGGGAAGCACCACTTACTGCCCACGGCACCGGGACCATATGCCACGGTGCCACCAGTGATGAATGCAGTGGGGTGAATGCAGTGACCAGTGTTCTGTGATTACTGGGGTGTTCAGGAAAGGGATAGGGCCTGGAAAATTAGGACTGAGACCATCATAGATCTCATATCCCGGCTCTGTGGAGCACTGACTGAATGCCAGGCTGTTTCTACCTGGCTGCTGGATGACCAGGGATGCTGCTGCCATTCTTTTCCCTTCCTATCCTGGTTTTACATTTTCCTTCCTGGACCAGAAGGTGAGAAGTCCCCTTCTCTGATGAGGGGGAGTAAATTTTAAATAGAAATTTATAATTGGCACAAATACAAATAGATATTTTGAATATTAAGCAGCCAAAATGCATATATCAAAGAGATATGAGAGAAAAAAATTGATAAATATATGCTATGAAATATTTGGTGACATCCTTTAAGGATGTTCTTCACAAGTTACTTCAAGAAATTAAACACCTGAGAAATCACACATAGTGGAAGGCACCAAGCACTATCAAAAAGGGAGTGGGTGTCCTTTAGGAGATCAGGGTGCTGACAAAATATTGGCTTAATTCTGGGAAATCCTTTTTTCTCTCGTTTCTATCATAACACTAGTCTCTTTGCAGTACTATCGGCCAAAAAGTGATGATTATGTGCTTTAAGCTATGTGTAGATAAAGCCCACAGTAGAAATGCAATATATTTTTAGTATTATTTTTACCTTCTCTTTCCATAATAAAAAAACCTCAAACACCGAAATGACTTAGAAAGTATACAGATACCATTTCAATAGAAAAATACATTTAAAGAAAGGAGGCCTGCACTTATTAAATGGGATTTTCTCTCTAAGAAAAATAAACATGGAAGATTTTATTTGGAGATTTATAAAGTGCTGGTGCACAAACTGGAGGTTTGTATGGAAATGGCAGACTATTTGGCACAAGTACAAATAGATATTTTGAAAACTAATCAGCCGAAAGACATATATCAAACCAAGAGCTAAAAATGTTTATATGCCTAATGGCTCTTGGGTTTAGACATCTGCATATTACTGAAACCCCAAAAATATGCTAAATCCACTAGACATACACATCAGCCTTTAAACAGAATTTTAACTGGCCTAGTCATATAGCCATAAGAAAAGTGTACGAGATAACATGAGCTGGACTCCTCCTTCAGTTCTATCTGTGCAGTTCTGTTCCCAATGGAGAAGTTATTCTCCTGGTTTATAAAGAAGCAAGTAGGAAAATATTTTAATCCAACATGTTTGTGTTTCTACAAGATTCCCGATGAAGCCCTCAGGACTATGATGGTTCTAATTGTTTTTTCAGATTGTTAATAGCTTCCTAGACCTTTCAAATACTGTGGAAATACCATTTTAGTGAGAAGAAAATATTGTGAGGATGCTTTGGGTGGCAAGCAGTAAAGTGAACGGGCAGCAAGAGAAGAGTCTGTGGGGAGTCTTGGACCATGATCCCATTAGCAGCTGCCTTGGCTTTCGTAGGCAAGGGGCTTGTGCTTTCAAATTTTATGTTGTGCTTGTGTCAAGGGGAGTGCTTTACACTTTCACACATTTGGCAAAATAGTTAATGAAAAATAATTGTATAAGGATTAGTGGGCCTGAACTTCGAGAACTAGGAGTGAGAAGTCTTTACTAACCTGTTGTTTCAGAAATGTAAGTTATTGGCTATATACTTGTATTACGGAGCCTTCAGCTTGTCTGTTGAAAAATGTCTGTGAGAGCCATATACAAGAAATATAGACACCCAGAAAGTCACTAGTTAAAGTTTACTGAAATGAAAAAGAAACTGTCGTTGTTATTAATATCAATTTTGTATTTACATTGAATTAATTAATAGACATTTTGGTGGCAAGAAGATGGGCAACCTTTGCATAGCACATTGAATGTCTGTTGCTTGGAAAGGAATGATAATGTTTTCAAGCAGATTTTAAGCAGCCTTTTCTGGCCAAGTTCAAGGGGGTGTTGTTATTGAGAGGAACGGGATTTGTCAGATAGGGGTTCTTGTCCTGACATGGTGGGAGGATGCACCATTATATTACAAGAGTAGACCACAGAATGTAGACCCTGGAAAGTGCAAGATTCCCCTTTGAACTACAAATCACACAAAAATCTCTGAGTATTGAATTTCAGTTCTCGTTTCCAGCTTAAATTACCCAGGACAAAGTTAGAAAAAATTAGCAAAACTCTGAAGTTAGTTTTGGACCGGTTTAATGTCAACTTGGGTTAGATTAAGTTTATAAGGAAGCTATGTAAAGCACAGCATTTTTCACTGATTAAATCAAGGGAAAATGAGTGGAGTAATACATAAAAAATGTCATCCTAGTGCTGTGTCTAAATTTCCTCATCCCTCTTGCAGTAAATTTTGTATGTGTCTGTGTGAAAGAAACCAAAACCAGAACCATTGTATTTCTCCATGCTTTTGGGTAAAAAAAAAAAAAAGAAAAAAGGGGGGTATCTTTTTCTTCTCTCTAATTTGTCATTTGGATGGAAAGATGTTTGAGGGGTGGGGAGCAGAAAGCCCCATCACACCAAAGAGTTGGTGTCAGCTAAAAGCACCTGGACAGTCTGAGAACAAGGAGTGACACAACACTGCATAAAAGCCAAGGAGAGTGGTGTGTACATCTTCCACTGCTCAGGACCAATTCCCATGAAAAAAGTGTTTGAGAAGGGGCTGACTTTGTGTCAGGAGAATTTTAACTGTGGCTTGAGGTCTATTTCGTTCAGTCAATTATATGTGTCATGAAGAATAGTTTTTAATCTTGGTTTAGCCTCTGAACTTTGTATTCTGGTGATGCTAGAAGGATTAGAGTCCTTTTTTCTACTATAAAGGAGAGGTGTTTGTGTGCCTTGATTTGGGGAGCTGGGAATGTGAGGGAATGGGTGAGACCCACTGCTTTTATAACACTGAAAAAGTCATAAGTCAAAAAATAAAAAAAAAATTAAGAGGTAAATCTTTGTTATTCTGCTTTGTCTTTTCAAACTGAGAACAGAAACAACATAGAGAAAACTATTGCTTGTCCTTTACAAACAGGTTAATTAACAAGGCTGTTTAAGCAAAGAGAATAGAAATCAGGTATTGTGGCAACTGGTGGTTTTGCAAAGGTTTGTAATTAAAATATGAAGCAAAACATTCATCTTTGTTAAATATAGCCTCACATTTTTCAGTTCCAGGCTCAATTTAAATGTACCTTACATTTTGGTGAAGTTTAACATGGTCTTTTTTTTACTGATTTAATATAAATTCTTTAATCCTAAAAAAAATACAAAAGCATAGGAAAAAAAAATCTTTAGGCAACTTTGTGTCGCTTCTTGCTTAGCAATGACTCTCGTTTATTTTCTATGAGTTCAAAAGTTGGTTCTCCTTAGCCCAGATGAAACTACCCATATATTATTCCCATGTTAATTATGCACAGAAAAGGAAACTTCCTTAATCTGTCTGCCACAATGGGGCTTTCTGCAGGTTTACTTTGAGAAAAAGCTCATATCCTTTCATTCATCCATGAGGTTTATGCTCCTTCATGACATGTTGATCTAACCACTTCAGCTGGGACAGCTGACATCCACAGCTGAATGCTGTGGTCTGTTTTTTTTTTGTTCTGAGGCAGTAAGTTAAAATTACATGAAGGAGTGGTAATGTGGTTAAGTTAAGAAAAGTAGCGTTGGGGTGAGGCTGCTTGCTTCTTTGAAATGTTCCTCTAAGCACAAGCTGAAAATGGAAACTGGTTTCAGCAGCATGGAAGGGGCAAAATGATCGGGGATAGACAGCACTGAACATTTTCAGTACATGTGTCTTTGTCCTGATACCTCTGAAACAGCAGAACTGGGTTAGGTATTTGAATTTGGTACAGGGAAATTGAGTCCTCATATTCAGATCATACTTATTTATAAATATTTTTATATTCCACATTGTACAAATAGCATAGTAATGAAAAATGAAATAGGAAGATAGGTTTTTGTATAAAAAGCCAACCAGACAGAGATTTTAAACTTTATTCTTTTAAAAAGTGCTGCTTTCCAGGGGCCAAACTCCTCAGCAGCTGTATGCATATGTATGTATATGTATTTGTTTAGAATATGTGTATAAATCCACATTACACCTCCCCACCCTCCACCTTTAACCGCTGTTTTAACATTTAAGAAAGGTATTTCAAAGGCTATGAATGGCAAATGCAGTTTCTGAAGTTAGTAATGATTTGTGAAGCTACCTTTGCCCTTACAGCAGCACTTTGGTAATATACCCGAACACAAGAAAAAGACTGTTGCCCCTTTCCTTTTACAGTCATAAATGGATTCACATTCAGCATTTTTGTAGCGTTTTTAACCCTGAAACTACAACGTTTTCTAGGGATGGCTTTATGTAAGGTACAGTGGGTATTTGCCCGTGACCATGCCAATGATTTCTTCCATTGTGCCATTCATAACAGCCTGTAAGAAGCAGTAGCCCACAGCTCTGCTGGTGAATTTGAAAGCTGTACTGAGCTGATAGTCATCAGAGGACTGCTCTCTTAATTAAACCATTCTTTGAGCTATGTTCTGAGGGGTATGTGTAAAACTTAATGAAGCGACGTAGAAAGGTGTTAACAGGAGCCACTGATGTTCATCAGGCACATAACCAGACGTCAGAATCAGCTCTCTTGTTTTGATTGCATTCTACTCCTTCTTAAAATCAAGAGCTGCGTTTTTTTAAATTACAGAGTCTAATAGCACTATTAACAGGATTTGCCACATCTGCATCCAGGGGGTGAAACCTCAGATTCTCCTTCCCATCTAGAGAATGGGGGTGTATTTCAACAAAGTATAGCTTACATCTTCATCCTGCTTTCACGTTCTGTGGCTTGATGACTTGAATTCCTGAAGTTACTAAATTTACTTTTGCCCTTGCTGTGCAAAAGTGAAGAAAGTACTCTTCTTATCTGCTAATTTCTTCATAGTGCTGCCATATCACCACTGAAATAGTTATTAAGGTTGTCAGAGGAAATTTTATTCTGGTATTGCTCATGCAGGCATGATATCTCAGAACTTCCCTGCAATACCAGTGATTAGGTAAGTTATTACAGAATGAAGGGAGTTAGAATCAAAAAGGATTTTGCTGTTTTTGTAGAGACATTTTTATAAGTTAGTAACTTCAAATTTAGATCTGGTGCAAAAGTAAATTGATGTCTGTTGATTTACAGCAGCTGCAAAGATTTTCAGTAAGAGAAAGCACAAATAAACTCATTTAAAATCTCTATAAATTAATTTAATGCTATAATTTACATGAAGGTTTGTTACAAATTTAAATCCTAATTGCATAATTTATGAACAGTAGGAAGAGAATGTTTTCAAATTTAAAATAAAACAAACTAAATATATCTAAATAAATTTAATATGCAGCAGAAAAGAACTGCATGGTACCATTATTAATATAAATATATTTTCATTTTGAAATCATATTATCAAAAGTATGCATTTCCTTTCTAGCATTACTAAGTTAAAGATACCTGTGGGAAAGGCATGTTTCATTAACCCTTGTATGAACACTCTGTGTTATAGGAATAGAGATATTGAAACATCAGGCGGCAGGAAAGAAGACTGGCCTGGAAGAGGAGGGAGCTTTTTTCAAGAAATCAGGGGAAAAAAGAAGGTACATCACTGTTGGAAAAAGGGGCAGAAAACTCAGGAAATGTTTAAGGCGGTCATTAGGTCATGCAGAAGGAAAATTAAAGGCAAAATCTCAGTTAGAGCTGAATCTGACCACTTCAGTAAACGATAATAAAAAGTGTTTTATAAATACATCAATACCAAAAAGGAATTGGAATGAAAACTTACATTCTTTATTGGATGTGGGGGGAACATAGTCACCAAAGTCGAGGAAAAGGCTGAGGTACTTAATGCCTTCTTTGCCTCACTCTTCTACAGTAAGACTGGCTATTTGCAGGGCACCTGGCCTCCTGAGCTGGTACACAGGGATGAGGAGCAGAATGGATCCCCTGAAATCCAGGAGAAGGTAATTAGTGACCTGCTGTGCCACTTAGATGCTCACAAGTCTATGGGATCAGATGGGATCCATCCTAGGGTGATGAGAGATCCAGTGGAAGAGCTCTCTAAGCTGCTCTCCGTCATTTATTGTCAGTCCTGGCTAATGGGGAGGTCCTGGATGGCTGAAAGCTGGCCAGTGTGGCACCCATCCACAAGAAGGGCTGGAAGGTGTTTTCAAATTTCCATAGACACTTTCCAACCTGAATTGTGGCCAGGATGAAACATTATTATGACTAAAGTCCACTCTCTTGTAGCCCTATAAACAGCGCAGTAGAGTGAACCTCACCACCAGTTTGTTGTGGTACTGCTTTTATATGAAACCTGTTTTCATTGACACTTTTTCCAGTGAGTTTTTTGAGTGATCTTAAAATACTCATTCATGAATCAACTACCTGAAAGGAGGCTGTAGCCAAGTAGGGATTGGCTTCTTCTACCAGAAAACTAGGAATAGGACAAGAGGGCATAGCCTTAAATTGTGTCAGGGAAGGTTTAGGTTGGCTGTTAGGAAGAAATTCTTCACAGAAGGGGTGATTAGGCATTGGAATGGGCTGCCCAGGGAGGGGATGAAGTCACTGTCCCTGGAGGTGTTTAAGAAAAGACTGCACTCAGTGCCATGGTCCAGTTGACATTGTGGTGTTGGGTCACAGGTTGGATGTGACGATCACAGAGGTCTTTTCCAGCCTAATNAGCCCTGTAAACAGTGCAGTAGAGTGAACCTCACCACCAGTTTGTTGTGATATTGCTTTTATATGAAACCTGTTTTCATCGATACTTTTTCCAGTGAGTTTTTTGAGTGATCTTAAAATACTCATTCATGAATCAACTACCTGAAAGGAGGCTGTAGCCAAGTAGGGATTGGCTTCTTCTACCAGAAAACTAGGAATAGGACAAGAGGGCATAGCCTTAAATTGTGTCAGGGAAGGTTTAGGTTGGCTGTTAGGAAGAAATTCTTCACAGAAGGGGTGATTAGGCATTGGAATGGGCTGCCCAGGGAGGGGATGAAGTCACTGTCCCTGGAGGTGTTTAAGAAAAGACTGCACTCAGTGCCATGGTCCAGTTGACATTGTGGTGTTGGGTCACAGGTTGGATGTGACGATCACAGAGGTCTTTTCCAGCCTAATTGAGTCTGTGATTCTGTGACTGTAACTGTGTTTTGCAGGAAAGTGCTGGGTGCCAGACACAACTATAGAGGGAACTGCCTGACTCACAGTCCTGTGCCCTAATCACATGTGAGGTTGCAGCTTAATTAATCAACAGCTTGGGAAGTACTTTTGTAAAGGAATGGGTAAAAAATAATACATTTAATCATCCACAGAAAGAGAACCACAACAGGAGATAGGAGAGCATACCATGTGAGCTACAGAAATGACACGTCATCCCTGGAAGTGGCTAGTTATTCTTTGCAGGGGGTGTGTGCCAATTTTGGTGGGGTATTTAGGGAGACTAGAGGGCTCTCCACCTAATGGTTATTAAATTATACAGATTAGCCCTAAGTGAAAACACATAAATGAGCACAACTTTGCCAAACACATCATGTTTCTTGGCTACTTTTATCTCACAGTATTGAACACTATGAACTTAAATATGTTTCAGAAGCCCTAGAAGTAAATTTTGTCACTGCTGCAAGGGAGTGGTTGCATCACCTTGGTGATCTAAATGAGCCATCATAATCATGGGGTGACAGAAGGGAATTTTGCAATACGAAGGATCTGGGAATTACTGGCTCAGGAGATTGCAAAGAACATTTTAGTTACTTTTACTTAACAGCAAGCATGTCAAGCATGAACTTTTCCCTCTGTGATACTGGCACAAGGAATTTTGTTTCATAGTTGAAAGATATATCAGAGTTTAACGACATAGAAATTTCCCATAAAATTTTGTCATTGTACATTGTTCATGGAAAAATAAGGATTCCCAGGGTTATTGTGCCAATTTAATTAGTGTAAATTGCTAGCCTTCTCAACTCAACAGAAAAAAGTTGCAACTATTCCAAACGCATTTCTGCTCGAGGAAACAAAATAGCATGTAGCCATTATTTATTTGTTTCATTTGTTGTTTTTTTTAATTCACATGTTTTTTATCTGTGGCCTCGATGGGCTACAGTCCATGGTATGCAACACCATCAAAACAAAACAGAGTCCCACCAGGGATGAAATAGATACATTTTCTCCAGATTAATTTAATAGATGAATGTTTCACACAATAAGGGAGCCAAGACTGCAGATGACTTGGTTTTGGTTTGGAACTTTAGGGAACAGATGGGAAAGCGGCAGCATTAATGTACCTTAATGGATACACAGGACCGTGTTTATTATCTGGCTTCAGTTCAGAATTTCTTTTTCTTTTTTTTTTTTTTTTTCCAGTGACTGTGCCCTCCTGAATCACTTCAGAGTCTTTTCAGAATCTTTTCCCTTCATTTTTCTACTGCACTTTTCCCCGACTTTTGATCCTATCTTTGTTGTTGTGATTACAGGTTTCAGACTCAAAAAGCACGGACAGCCTCTAGCTCTTTTTCCAAAGGGAGTACTACATGGGGACAGGCTGAAGGGAATAGACAGGAATGTGCCCTCTTGGCCTCTGCTCCAGGAACTGTATTGGGAAGTATGAGGAGAAGAGCCTGCAGAGAATGGCTCAGCTCCTGTGGTCTTCCTAACCAGCATCTCCTATTGCTGCTATTGGAGACAGAGGATTGAGCTAGATGGACCACAGAACTGACCTTCTGACCTTACAGGGAGTTTCTTGTGGTCCCCAGTTCACAGAATGAGTTTTTATTAACTCTTATTTACTTATTATTTACTTATTTCATTAACCCCTGTATGAACACTCTGTGTTATAGGAATAGAGATATTGAAACATCAGCCGGCAGGAAAGAAGACTGGCCTTTAAACCATAAACATCTTACTGTTTACTCTTGTCTGCTATCCATCCACAGGGTGCACAGTAAGGCTTGTCTTACATTTAAACACAGCATCAAAAATCTCTGGGCTGCTACTAAGAGTGCTGTCTTTTTGTATAAGTCTTCTGCATGTTATGTGCAGCGTAGCTTTCTTCTATTTCTTGCAAACAGCAGTTTCGTTATTTCTCTCCAGCTGTTTTGCTCCCTGACATTTCATTCTTTCCTACCTTCTACTGAACTGGAAAGTAAAACAAAAATATTAGGTGAAACTTTGAAAGAAGGAGAGAAACTCATCATTTATTAAATATAGTTCAGTATGACTCAAATAAGGACAAAGAAGCACATAAAAAATACAGGTGCTGGTAAATCGGGAGTGTTTTGTCCTCCTCAAAGTCTTATCATTTGATGAATGAGATAATACAGGTCTTTTAGTATACAAAAACACATTTCTTGTATAATCATGGTGAGCATGCATGTCTCAGCAAAGATTTAATGATGAAGATATGTGGATAAATCTGAATTGGAGCAAAAAGAGTTTTATTTAGTCATCCAAGTCTTTACTCAGCAACCAAACTGCCATGTCAAATCTGGCATTTGCTTGCATAAAAGAGATAAAGAAAATGCTGAATAAACCCCATTTTCCTGGGAAATTACTGGTATTGCAACAAACAAAAACTCTTTCACATGCAGAATGCAAGGCCACGTGCTTTCCTGGGTGATCCATTGTATCTAGTGCCCCAAGTGTGTCTCACTCTTTCTCAAAACAAGAGCTATAAATAGGCAGGCACTTTGTGCCATTTTAATGCTGAGTATTACACATTCCAACAACTTCAGTTTTTCAGCTGGTTATTTTTATTTTCCTTTGTTGTGACTGAGCAAGTGAGCCCAGCCTACTGAAATGCCACCCACTCCTTGAGAGAAAAATCTAGGAATAACCTGAAAGGTCAGGAAAGGGCTCTACCTAGAAATATCCTTGAAACAAGGAAGAGAGAATGCAGAAAACTAAGTGAGAAGGCTGGTCTGAATACAGCGAGTATTTTGTTTGAAAACAGCAGTGAACTTTTGTCTGAAAACCCCTGACTTTACTGGTGTTATTACAAATCCCAGTTCCTAGTGAGGAACATCAGGAGGGTTGAAAGGTTTTTTGTAGCAAGCTAGAACGCTGCCTGAAAAATGTTACTTTTCTTTTTCTTTTTAATTTTTATTTTAATATGGCCCCCCATTGTTTCTGTACCCTGGGATCTGGCATTCAGAAAGCCAGTCATTTCCTCTGAGCACTTTTAGAAAACACCAGGAATGATATGGAACAATAATGTTCCTTAAAAAGAGTTTCAGTTCATGGGAGAATTACAGCAATATGAAGACTTGTTTATAACACATTACAGTGAATTCCTCACTCCATTATCACTAGCAATACAGTGCTAAAACTTACAATCACCATCCTGCTAGTGAAAAACTCCTATTTCTGCATTCACGTCAGCAATGGTTTCCTGGCTGCCCTCTGCGTTAGCAGATCTTGGTGCAATGCAAAGTCTTCAGTGTTCACCTGACTGCTGAAACCTGTGCTGGACCTGAGCTCTGGTGTCCACCTGGGCCTTGTGTTGCCCATTTAGGCAGCCTGGAATCTGTCTGCTTGGAAATCCCACATCCCTTGACATCAGTCTGTGGCAAAGGGTTGTTCCTCTTCCAGAGCCAACCACCAGCAGAGCCATCAGCTTAATCTTAGGCACTTCATTAGTGGTAGATGTATAGAAACAGAAAGTCAGAAAAGCTGCATCATACTGGGGCTGCTGTGAATGCAACTGTGAAACTGTGTGTTTTCAGAAACTGAGGGGGCACATGATGTTTTTCTGGTAGATTTACCAGCTGTTTTGCCCAACATGGTCTGTGAGAGTATTCTAGAGAATAAACACTCATCAAAGCTGACCTTGAGCTAACAATAAATAGAATGGTTTTATTGTCACTCTTCTGAGGATTTAAAAGTTTAATAATGAATTATAGAAAACTCCTGTTCCCGGGAAACACTGTCCATGTGGGCTTATAACTATTCCATAAACTGGCAGACTGTGATCCTTGTGGTCTCATATTGATGTCACTGCAGTTTTATTCTGGGCTAAACTTCTCTGACAAAAATAGAAGTACTCCTTATTTATGCCACTGAAAACAATGTTAGCACAAATGGTTGATCAAAGCAACTGCTCCAGCTTGTAATGGCTGGGTTAGGACAAGCACTAGGAGCTGTGGCTCTGAGGTCCTGCACTGCTCAGAAAAGGGCTCATTTGCACAAAACTTTGTTACCCTAAACTTCTGCTGCACTTTTGGTCCTTCATTAGACCACCTTCTTAGCCCCTTGGCCCTCCGCCGTCTCTCCAGTGATTCTTTGAGCCCCACAGCCAAAGCTGCAGATTGGTTCTGCCATTTTAGTTCTTAATTTTCTCTCTGTGTGTGGTTTTGGTTCTTAATTTTCTCTCAGTGGTGAATTTTGTTCAGGACGATTCTCTTCAGGCAAATAAGAAAAGGCCAGTTTGAGGACTCCCAAAGAACATCAAGGTGTTCACAGTTGGCAGTGAGTATAAAGCAAACAATACTGGACACTGAACATGTGGACTTAAACAGAGGAAAAGGCTTGAACATGACTGTATTTCCTGTGCTGCAGTCTGCACTCCAGTAATGGGTGTCTATATGTGCCAACTTTTCCTTCATAAGCTGGTGAAAATGGGTATTTGTGCTTGCAGAAGTTAGAAGGGCAACCATCCAAATGTGGTCTGCTCTGGAACACACACAGGGCTCTCTCTGCAGTGGCAGCAACCCTTGGTGCTACAGATCCTTTGATAGCTTGCCCTTTACTAATCAACCCAACTCCTATTCCCACTGTGTGTCTGAGAACTATATCCTCATTTGGATTGCAAAATTATTGCAGCCTATGTGCTGAAAATAAGTTTAAAGTTATATTATTTATCTTAAGGATAAAGAGTATAATTTAAAAAATATTTTCATTATTCTGAATAGCTACCAAGGTTTTCTTCCTTTGCAATTACTGCACCAGCCAAGAGAGATTGTCTCCATCAAATCACTCAATAAAATGACTTTCTGTCAGAGAAACCTACTCACCTGACTTTGTGGAGAGGATCAAAGGGATTTCTTACTGAAAATGGTGTGCTGATTCTGTTGGAATGCAATGTAATTATGATACATATGTGCCATTTTAAGTTGCAAGTAGTCTGCTAAAGGGCTTTATGGTGGTCTGCTTCACCGTGCAACAAAGGTGCAAAGAGGGAGGCACGGTCCCCAAAATTGGTATATAGTCCCCAGCTTTGGCTCTCTGACTTCTGTGAATGCTGAATATTGTGTTATTGTTTTCTAGTCTGATGTTACTAGCATACTTTTTAGGAGTGGGTTAAAGAAGTAACAGTTATCATATTTATGAAAAAAAACCCCACAAGAGCAAAGCATGCCCTTTCACCTGGACTGTACAATTAGAAAACAGAGAAGGCAGCATAAGAAATGTTCAGCACAAGGACAGGAAAAGCCTGTCCGACTCAATATGCCCGGTATTTTCTTTCTGCCCTTGTTTATCTGAAACTCACTTCCCTTCTCTTTTCACTATGCTCCTCTAACTCATGCTGAACTGGTCTTTAATTTCCAGCACTTTTTCCATTAGCGCTATGTAAAGTCTTGGCATAAAATAGTTGTGATGGCAACATTTCCCACTTTCTTCTAAGTTTTGAACTTGGGGCAGCTCTAATCTCTTTGCCTGTGGTTTTAAAGGCCAGTGCAGACAGTGAGCACACAGCTTTCGTCTGATAGCTGTGTATGCTTTACAGCTTTGCTGAGTTTTAAAATTCTTGTGCCAATTTAGATTAGTCTGAAAACTGCTCTCATAAACTCTTAGATAACCACGGTTGCTGTGGCCATGCTTTTTGACTAGTTTGGCACGGAGATGTCACATCAGTCTTTCTTTTCCCATTTAATCATTGCCAGGGCAAGGGAATATTGGAAGAAATCCATAATTTCCCCTTGTGCATTAGTTTTTAATCAACTTGGAAACACCTGTCATAATGCATGGGGCAGGTAAATTTCTGATAGGTGTGAGCGACAAAGTGAATGTACTCCTTCAGAAACTGTGCCCGTTGATTTATAAAAGTCCTATTCAAACTACACATGCCTCCAAAAATTTCAGAATGTTTAAAGCCTATTCTTCAACTAACCCTGCCATATGTAATAATCTCTTTTCTTCCTTAAAAATAGCTATACATCATTCTCTTTTGTTCTTTGGGAGACAATTTTTACTCTACTCTAGCTCTTAGTCTTTGTTCTGTACCTTTTATCCAGTAATCTTTGATGTGGAGCAATGCTAAGTATCCTCTGAAAACCTAATTAAATTAGAATTCCCTTTATCTATCATGGCAGTAATATCTTCAAAGAATTCTACAAGTTAGTTAAGGTTGAATTCTTTTGCTTCAATACAGTCCAAGTATTTTGAGATGTTATCCGCCTAACAGAGAGCTCTTTTAAATAGCTTTCAATAAATTTTTAAAACAGTCTTCAAAAGTTATTGGATCCCCATTTCATCCTATCTTTCCTGTGTAACATTCTTGATGATTCACCTTAAATTATGTATCTTTGTTGTTTTATACAAGGATCCCAATGTAAGAGAGCAAACTTCATATAAAAAATAAAGTAAAATATATGCTCAAAGATTCTCATTCTCTTTCTTCTTTTCCCTACTAATGCTCGTGGACATTGCTTTGATTAAATGAAATTATACTGACCAATTACATTCTATACCTAACAGGAATTTATTTTTTCCTCCTTGACTTTGAAGAATGACTGCTAGTGAGAACAGTTTGTTTTGTATTTCCTCTACAAAGAATGGAAACATAATAAAGACTTAAAAAGACTGGGTTAAGATGAGTATTTAACCCCATATTAACCTCCTAATTTTTACTTTTCAAAATTCCAGTCAATATGAGAATTTGATATATAGGTGGAACAAGAGCATTTGGATTCATATAAGGTCTCAGTATTGAGAGCTATCCTGTCACTTATGATGGATTCGTTTTGATTTAATTTTAAAAATAATTTCTAGGGTTTGGGTTTTGGTATTTTTTTCTCCGTAATGTTCTGGAAGTCCCAGCTTGCCAATTGCTGTTCCATTTGCATAGCCATAAGCCTACCTTAGGCTTACTGGAATAATTTAATTTTTCTTAGTAATTTCACTAGCGGGTGCAAAGTACCCACTCAGTTCTGGGTTTCTGGGCTGATTCCGTTCCTGTTGCTGCCAGGTCCCTCCCACGGTGTAGTGGGTGACCTTTCAGTTCCTTTTGCACAGCTTCAACACCCACAGTAAGGCTCTGGGTCTCCTCGAGCACTGGGTTAACCAGACACTTTTGCAGCCCTGCAGATCATGGCTAATAAGCCCAACTTAAGCAGCAGTGCCCAAGGAGAGCGAATCCCTCATCAAGATCCCCATTTGAGGGCTTGCAGCCACCTTGTTCCCTCCTCTGCTGTGCCAAGCTACAGATGGAATGGGTTTGCAGTGGCCTCGGTGACCGGTGGCATCAGTGGTATAACTGATAATAATTTAAACAGAGGGACTTTAGTGGTGCTCTTGTTTACTTTAATGGTACTGTCTAGGCATTTGCATGCACTAAACAAAAGTTATGAAAAATCAGGGGTATCTTGAACTGGAACCCCACTTTTTTCTGTTTTGTTTAGATGGGATTTCCTTTCTGGCAGGTTTACAAGCATGTGTCAGACAACTGTTTTACAACAAAAACATTTTGCTACAGTCATGGGTTGATAGAATGACTGCTTATCATTTAAGAGGTTCTTTGTTCTGACTCCTCATATGTTTCCTCATGTACTCACAGTCTGAGATTCATTTCTCTCTGAAATTGAATTCATATGGTCTGGAGAAAAAAACCCCATCCCCTCATTCTTGAACTATGAGGTCTTTCTCTTTCCCCCATGACTGATTTTCATAGTCCTGTAACTGATTCTCGTAGTCTGAAATGATAATTTTATAGCTGCAGTGAGCAGAGAAGAAGTGAAGCTCAGCCCCAGGAAGCAGGTAACTGCCTGGACTACCTGTGGAGAGCTGTGCTGAGAAACCCGTGTCAACTTTGAAAGAGGTGCCTTGGGCACAGAAAGCATCCCTGTTGCTGCTTCACAGAGGGGACTCCCTGCTCTCATCCCTCTTAACACAAACCTCAGACACAGACATTAATTAATAGCAGCCCGCTGAGGCAGTGAAATACTATACCAATAAGAATTGCCTGCAGTCACAAGCTGAAACAGAGCCAGGAGCTCAACCCAGCCTGGAGTTCCAGTCTAGTGCCTTTTACCACTTCCTTCTCTCACATGACTATTTACGTTACTGACCTTTGGAAGAAAACAGCAACCCCCAACTAGATATTCATTTGTGCTCAGATTTGAACACAGGATTCCTGCTTTTGAAACACCTTTAAAACCTCTGCAGTCCAAAGGTCTCAGTGTATCCAAGGGAAAAGCCCAGTGTCTTCTTCAAAAAGCACATACTGAAGTTGAAATTTGAATTCTCCTAACATTTAAAGAGAGATATAACCAGCCTGGTAAATCCTGTTTCACCACATTATTTCCCTTTGGCACAGAGTAAAGGAATCTAGGGACTGGTGCTGCGTGGCTTCTAGGAAAAGTGAAGTAGCAAAGTGTTAAGGTAACAACAATGGTTTAGCTCTTACAGGGATTTCAGGGGCATGGTCTAGATTGCTCTCTACTGCAGACTTCAAGCTAACCATCCTTGAGAGGAGAGCATTTCCAAAGATGAACAGTGGTCTCAGCTGCCTCAGTTTCAGATAAGCATATGGTGAACAAAGTGTCTATTCACTGTGTGGATGTAAAAACTCTATCACTTGGTTGTCATCTTCCCACAAGTTTATAAAATGTTGCATTTGTTGACTTTATTTGCTTAAAATTGAAAATTTTAGCTCACTCTTACTGATCTCAGTGCCCCTCTAGATACCAGTGTGTCAAGTGGTTCAGCTGGACTCTGCCGTCAGGGCAGATGCCCAGCTCTCTGTGGAGGCCATGCTGCTCCCCTTTGCCGAGCAAACGCTACCTGAGCCCAGTCCTAGATCACCAGCCTCCATCACCAGATACAGGATTTTGGCTTGGAGAGGGCACCACAGATGTGATGAGCAAATGCAGCGTAGCAGTCCCTCAGTTTCTAGATAACCTTGGGGTCATTAGAAGTCACTGTAATTCAGAGCAACCCTTATGTCCTCCTAGAAAGTGAAATTGCCGTAAAAGCAGAAGAGTGATATGTAAGTGCTCAAATTAAAAGTAAGCAAGGGTAAGAATGACTCATCTCTTTAGGTTTTCAGAGCTAATCAATAGGATGTGTTGCTCTTTTACAGTGGTTTCTAACATAAATTAAACTGGGAAAAAGTTGACTAAATCTGAAATTAGGGGGCAGTTTGAGTTACCTGCCTCCAAAAGGCTTTCTAAGGGAATTCCTTACATGTCTGTGTTATCAGTTAGTCTGCAACATGAACTGATACACGAATATATATAAAACACAAACACTGTATCTTGAGGTTCCTGCATTCTAATGAATGATGTGGTAGTCTGGGAAGAAAAAGAGGTTGATCATTGTAAAGAAATCCAAATGCACCGATGATCTTTGTGTTCATACAGTGAGAGCAAAGTCAAAACACAGCTGTGAGGTCTAATTTTAGGGGCCACTAACCTTGATCATGCTCTTTTAATAATCCTCCTATTTGGGAATTCAAAGATTCAAGGAGGGTGTAACCTTGAGGGTTTTAACCAGTCCTTGAACCCAGTATTCACAATGTGTCATCTGATTTTAGAAACAATATTATCAGAATGCACTGGTAAATAGTGGCTTGACCATGAGGCCTTTCTCTGGTGTAGGTACAAAATTAGGATGCCCTGGAAGCTGAAATGCCATTTTAAATATAAACAACACAGAGGGCTCCACAAGAATGTTTCGGCTGAAAGAGATGTGCTAGGAGTCTAATATCACATTCCTGTGTCAATCATAATATAGACAGTGAAAAGAAATAAAAGTCCTTCACTCTTTAAATCTTCCACCAAACTACCTCTCATAACAACTTGTCCCTCTGAAGAGGAACTTTGTTAGGGTTTTCTGGTAAATAAATGGGAAATTGCTGAAAAGTCCTGAAATGAACCTTATTCTTGAATCTTCTTTCTTTTTTTTTTTTCCAGCATTCCAGGTTGAATCTTAGGAAACTAAAGCTTTTATACATTTTGGAGCCCTGCTGATTTTGCAAAGCTGAAAAATTTGCTACTTTCAAATGCATTATTCATTTGAAACCTTCTTACATGACAGCTGACTTTCAGTGAGCAGAAAAAGTATGTAACAGTGGCTGTTCATGTAATTTTATTCAGTTAGAGAAACCTGTGATTTGTAAAAGGAATGAAATAAAACAAGGCTGTGCATCTATTAAACATAAAGACTAAGGGAGATTTTAGTCCTGTCCTGCAGTGACAGCACGGCTCAATGGCAGCCTTTGAATGATGCCCTGCACAAAAAATCTGACAGTACCAGAAGGACAATCCCAGTGCACAACATTTCTGCAGAAGGGAATAGAACTAAGCTGAGCCTGGAAGAATTAGAACTGTGCCCATCATATACATTATTCTCTGTTGCTGTTAGGAATCTCTTGCCTGAGCATTATTGGCCGTTTTAAGTTTGCCTGTGATGGTACAGATGAGTAATATTCCAGGATGGCATTAAAGGAAAGTTCCACAGCAAAATATACTCCCTATCATTTTTCTGCCTTATGACCACAACCCTGTACGGTCCCTCCCACATAACTACTCAGTTGTATTTCAAAATCAGAATGATTCCCTGCATTCCTGGTTAGCACATTCAGAGGTTAAACATAAACCAGAAACCAACACTGATTATCATTTAGCATTCCTGTGCCAAATACCTTGCTGAAGCAAAATGATAAAAGTTCAGCACGTAATTCTTGGCAGGTATGGCTGATAATTTTTTTTTAATGCTTCTATTAGTATTCTGGGTTTACTATGGTCTCACAATTACTTTTATTTGTCTATATGATTCCACTTTGTTTAGTCTTGTGAGCTATTGTTTCTGATTCAGTACTGTATCACATACCAAAAACAGGCTGCAGGAGTCCACAGCTCATGATTATATATTGTAATGAACTACAGTGGAGCTAAGGTGGTATTGGGAATTGGCAAAATGCTATGTGAACTCTAACTCTGAAAGGCAACTGCAGAAAATGGGCACCTGTTTGCTCATAATTTTTTCACACTTAACCTGAATGTGCACAGGGTCTGTGGGATGGACTGTAGTTTGGTTTTACATCCTGCCTAGTCTTGTATTTATTAACACAGACTGTTCCCATCCAATTGTCAAAGATTTTTTCACTGAAGGTCAAGTTCTTCAGTATGTAGGAATGCTTTTTCCTTGCTACTCTCTTCCAGGGGCTCCAGGCAATCCTGAGAAGGATGGAAAGAAATGAGCAGTTCAGAGGCCATGGTCCGTGCATCTGCAGTTCATGGAACTGAACAGGCTTATAATTGATGTACCACTGATACAGTATTTTAAATCCTGTCATTATCAGAAAGCACTTGTTCCTTAGTGCAAAGTCATGAGGCTTTCGGAACTTAGTTGAAACTGGCATCAGAAATAAAGCCACAAACCTAAGAAATATTAAAGCATGTGGGAGTACTTGAGACACATATGGAATTATATACAATTGATTTCATGTGTTATATCTTAATGTTTCTGGCCTTCTCCATACTGTGATGCATTCATGTGGATTACAGGCTTGATGATGAGAAGGTATATCAATCTCTAGAACACTTACAGATTTGATTACACTCCTCCAGAACACAGAAGTGACATACATTACTAGAATCTATCCAAAACCCATTCCTTCTTACATGAAATTTGATAAAAGGGAAAATAGTGTCAGCACATTAAGTAATTGGCAGTGAAATCCAACTTATTTTTTCTTGTTTGATAAGAACAGTGTTACCATAGATTCATAACACAGTGGGTTCTGCTTGTGCAATAAAACCCACCACCTTATCCTACCACTTCAAGTCCAGCAAGGACTGGCAGATGTAACTTCCAAGAAAGGCTGCCAGACACTGGCAGAACAAGTCACGGGAAAAAAGGAAATTCTCTTTTTTTTCTTCTTCAAAAAGGAGAATTTAGATAATTGGGATTGCCTTTGTTTACTGACACTGGAATAGATTTTTATACGGGCCACTTAAAATAGTAAGAGGTTAAACATTAAAAAAATGCAAGAAAGTGTGAAGTAAATAAAGTTATGGAATCCTCTTGAATATTTGAAATAGCTTAAAAAATTGATTAGAATCCCTCAAATCTGATTGTCTGCAAAAGGTGATCATTCAGATCCTCTTTAAAGATAAACATACTATGATAAAAATTTGACTTGCTTAGCCTTTCTGGATTAGGTCAAAAAGACTGCAAAGGTGTGAAAGACTGGCAAACAAAAATGTTTTCATAGATATATTTTCTTTAAAACACCTTTAAAACCTCTGATTTTCAAGGTCCTTATAAAAATAGCCAGCCAAACAAAAAAATTAAACTGTTCTTCGATAGTTCTTTTATAAGCAAGAGCAAATGAATCATGGCATACCAGAGATTTTTCATCTCACTTTTCTGATCAAAATAATTTTGGTTTAAGAACTGAGTTGAAGCATTAAAAAGCAAAGAGGATCTCTCCTCTTCTTCCTAAGACCTTTCTTTTTTTTCTATTCTTCCAACCTGAGATACTCCCTTTATCTCCCCATAAGATCAAAAAAAAATTATCAAAATTACAAATACTTCTTCTCCAAGGATTTTGTGTGGTTCCCCTTCTTGATGATGTTTTCAAACATCCCAATGAAAGCAGAATTTCCTTGCCACAGAGAAACTCCCCAAAACAGCACTGGAAAAGTCTATAACTGAAATAAAAACTTCCTTTTAAGGATTTTGGGTTTTTGCTAAACTCTCTTCAACCAAAGTCAACAAAAACAGTTCACTCTGATAGGAGGTATTTCAGCTTTCCTTGGTTTTTTTTGACAACTGTTTTTCCCTTAGAAGAGGGAACATTCTTGTCTACTTTGCTCTTTCCCACGTGTTTTGCTGTGTGTCTTAAGTTCCCATCATCTTATCAGATTTAACCATAGAGTTTGAGTAGGTTAGGATTTGTTTCTTGGAGAAATAATCCTAAAAAATACTTTTTAATCTGAAGTTCTTAGTTTATGCACCCCTGTTGCATATCTAACGAAATTTTGACAATAGTAGCACTGATTTTGGGAGGTTTTCTGACTACATTTAAAGAGCGAAATGATGGGAAAAACATTTGGCCATGGGCCAAAGCATTTTTCTGTGTTCAGGAATGTATTCTGTCCTTGTTTGCTTGTTCATTGCTTGCTACGGTGTGAAAAATTAATCTTTAAGCCTTTGGACAATACAAATCACTGTTTATGGACTGCCAATGTTTATTATTCTTCCTACCAAAATCCATATTCAGAACAACAAGAATGAAGAAATATGTCTTGACCTCTATTTAATGAAATATAAATTTGCCTAACAATTTAAATCCTTTAGCCATTTAAATGAGTTTAGCCAGAATAGCTAAATTCATGCATCATGCAATGTGACAAATCAGCTACATGATGCACAAAAAAATCCTGAAGAATTTAATCAAGGAAAAGTGTATTAGCTTAGAAAGTTGTTGATCTCCAAATGCAACTAGTGGGACACAAGAGGAGTAGCAGATGTGGCTCTAATACTGATTTTGTCTGAGAGGAGCAGCTATTAGGCAGTCATTAGACACCAGCCTCTTCCTGTGATGCGGACGTGGGTTTTCCACAAAACACCTGTCTGGCTGCTGCTGGCTGTGGGCCGAAATACCTGTGATGAATACAAGCATCTGTTTATGAGCAGCTGCTAATCCTCTGTCACATAGGATATGAGATGTGAATGGAAGAAATTAATCTTGTAACAGAAAATTCCAGCATTAGAAGATAGTTTATTGAGCACAGAGTATGTTCTTAAACTTTTTTTATTACTGCTTAGAAAAATAAATTCAATTATTGCTAAAAAGTTCTAATTATTTTTCTTCAAATAAAACTTGATGTTGTTGACATTTTTTTGTGATGGAATTCACGATTCCTTTATTTAATTTTTTTTCTTGTTCTAAATGACCTTATTAAAACAATGAAATTTAACCTAGTTAAATCTAGTTCTAATTTAATCTAGTTCAGATCACAAGAGCAGAAATCCATCTGTTCACCTACTTTACATATGAAGCCATTACATAACCTAGTTTTGCATGAAATATTAAGCTTAATACACTTTTCAACAACCCTGGGCTAAAAAGAAAGCTGAGCTTCTAATAAAATCAGAAAATAGTTGATCTGGACATAATGAATACTGAAGTTCGATATGCTACGTTTTATAGAGGACAGAAGTAGATGTGTATGGTTTAAGGACATCATGAAAGCATAATGTTTTCCATTTGTAATAGTAACAAATGGTCAATTTCTGCTGTCCTGCTGCTTATAACAGTGTGGGCAGATGGCTCTCAGTGTAGGAAAGATCAATCAAACAATGTCAAACTCAACAAAAGTTGTGACATGAATAACGCATAAAATGAGGCAAGTTATATATAGTGCCTATAATGAAAATATAAATTGGTGTAACAATATTACTATTCTGTACTAAGAGGTCTGGTATTGAACAGGATCCATATTTTGAACTTAGCTTACCCATCCTATACAAAAATTAATAATGACAAGCCTTTGCAGCCTTTATTCTTTTGTACTGTAATTAATCTTGTTTTATAATTGTCAGACCATTCTGAAAGAATTGAATTAGGTTGCTCTGGGACCAGAAGTGATTTACATTGGTAACTTGCATGAAATTATCTTTGTTGGTTTTAAGAGTAGTTTTTCGAATGGATCTTCATCAAATGTAGCTTTTTACCAAATTTTTGTGAATGAGGTAACAGAATGACAACCCATTCCAAATGTGATGAAAGGACCAAAAGCCGTAGCAAAACCAAATTTGCTGGATGAGAAATCCTTGTCACTGAGAGGGAAAAATTCAAATGTAAACCATTTCAGTTCTTTAACCCATATCTGTTTCAAGTATTGGCATCTCTGGAGTGGACAAGGTCATCTTAGAAAGGGAATGGCAGCTGCTAATTTGAGAGTTAGAAAGACAAGTAAAGGTATTTATGGTAGTTGTAATAGTGTGAAGAATGACCTCCACAAAATCTCAAGAATCTGCAGGGAAGCACTCCAGTAAAATGACTCTAATTATTAACAAAGCTTCAATTACACCCCACACCACATGCCAGCAGTTGTCAGTGGCTACCATACTAAAGATCCTTGGTGAGCCTACAAGGATGTAGCATAATCCTCATTCTCTTTACCCCAGTTGTCAGAATCTTTTGATTGTTAATATTCTTATGATAAGTATTTCAAACATAAAAGCTTTTTTTGCCAAACATGGATGATGATATGTCTGTTTGATCTGATCAGAAATGTAGTGAGCTGTCCAGGAAAACAGAGTCAAGTACAGTATTTTGGTGAACTTAATGAGAGAACTTTCAACTGCAGGTTGAATTCATTATTTTAACCTGCACTTGCTTCTCTGACATCTATTGTTACCTAAATGCCTCTATATCCATATGTAGAACTTGCTTCTGAAAAAATATCTTGCTTTGTTTCCAGGTCAGATATAATAATATGATATCACATTTTAATTGGTTACAATATCCTGAAAATCAGGTAGATTTCTTCTACAAAAAACAGAGTGGCCAGCTGGTCTGTCGTGGCTACTGAGGGTGGTAGCACATGGTGCACAGAAGCCGAAAGGTAAAGCACAGATTTAAATAAGGTTTCACAAGAAGTAAGCCTCATGCAGACATGGAAAACTTTGGACAGGAGGAGAGTGGAAGCAAATGGACCAGCTTTCACAATAGGAGGGCCCAGATGACAAGGTGTGTCTTCTTGAATATAGCTGCTGTAGTCCTGAAGGTTCCCTCATGGAAGGGAAAGATACCTTTTACTTTCAGGATAGTGGTTGGCTTTAGATTTAAAAAAGGTGCTAGAGATTTGTGGATGCCATGTGTGTAAAGCAGAAATACTCAAAACTGCATGAAGATCCTGAGAAGGATGGGTGAAGGGTCTTTCCCTGAAGCCAGTGCTGGACTCTGGGTCAGGTGGTTGTCTCAAGGGCCTCTTTGTCAGAAGAGATGGTTGGCAAGGTTCCACAATTGAAGAACAAGAAGGCACACTAAAAAAGGAAAATCATGATGCTTGATGGTTTAATATGGAGATTTTCACTCAATGAATTTTGATAAGAAATGAATGTGGACCAACCCTAGTGTCAATTCATTACATAAAATGGATTAAATGGATGATGTCTGCCTAAGTTCACTTCTGTGTTTCATTCACGTACACTTTGCACTTCTATAGATTTTTCAAATGCTGCAAAGCCTTTTTATAGCAAAAGTGAATGACTTCTCTATGACCTGTAAAGTAAGCATTTTATCCCTGTTTTATGGGAATCTGGTGCACTGACTGATGAGTTGACTGACCTGGTAATGCACCCAGCAGAGCTGTTGCAGAACTGGAAGCAGAACATTGATCTTTTCCTATGGCTCATTACCCTGTGCCTTCTTATGACAGAAAGTCAAACCATTCAGCTTTCTTTCCCACCGGTTCATGTCCTTTGTGCATGTACCTTAGCCTCAGAAATCTGCCTCGATACCTTCAGATCCATCCTTCTGCATCTTTTCTGAGAATTCTCAGAATTCCTCAGCAATTCTAGCTGCCCTCTTTACTCCATCGTGGTCTGTGAGGTATGTGCCATAGCTTGGCTAGCAGCCTATGCACCATCTGGCACATCAACAGGCAAAACACGAAGGATAATGAGTTAACTTTTACACAGAAAGGCTGCTAGCTGGGTTTCTCTTCTCAAGTCCTGTGAGAGTTTTTGTGAAACCTGTATGAATTTAACTGTTTTTAAAATTTTCATTCTTCATCACATCTCTTTACATTGCCTAATTAGGTCAAATTGATGGGGGGGGAGGGGGCTTGACATTAAAGACATGATTACAATATACCATGCCTGTAAAGAAAATAGTTAAATTCAAGCCTAATCTAAATCAAATATAAACTCCATATTGAAGAATAAATTGCACGGGAAAAATAGAAATAAACTTTTGTGGGATTCTTCCTAGAACAACTTACTACTGAACTTCTTTCACGTTCCTTTGAAACTTCTGGTAGTTGTGAATATCTGAGGTGAGGAATGAGACTTCAAAGTTAAGGCATAAATCCTTGGGTCTTGTTTTTCCAGTCAGAGGTAAAACTGCAGAGAATATATTCTGTGGGGCAACTGATCTATGAAGCTGAGCTAGATCATTCAATCTTTCACCCTTAATTGTTTTATGAACCCATTACATATAAGGATTTTTCCTAGCCAATATTTGGCGAAGGAAAAGGCCACTGCTTGACAAACGGCCTTTCGGTTCCTGTTCTGTCTGGGCCTCCCGATCCCCCTTTGTTTCCCTGTCTGGCATTAGCCTTCTGTTTGGCTGAGTTACAGGTGGGTAGTGTTATTACACCAGGAGTGCTTGGCTTGTGTAACTACATTTCTGTCAGTATTTATCATAACAAACACTTTTTCCCTTTCAGTGGATTCCTAATTAGAGTCTGAAAGCTGTTTCAAGGCTGTCTTAATACATCAAGGGCTCAGTTCTTCTTTCAAATACATAAAAGTAAGACCAGGGCAGCTAATAGAATCAGTATAGATTCAGGTCAGTGAGATAAAAGTCAAATCCAAGTTTCTGCTAAGGAATATGTTTCCAACTATTTGGGAAAAATAAATAACATGATGTGTTTTTTGTGTTAATAGCTTGATGAGAAAATGGCAGTTTCCTTGATGAAGGTGACTTTTATTATGCTTTATTCCCATGGAGAATGTGTGGTTGTGATGACCACCTGCTGGTGAGAGGGCAGCAGGCAGTGTTTCTGGATGTAGGGTGCAGCTTAGCTGTCTTTGTCCAGCGTGGGATAAAAACCTTTGAAGAGCTACAGCAAGGAAAAACAGTGAGTACAGGCTCACTCTACAGCTGGTGACAGGATTGTCCAGAGGCACAAGGTATTTTAGGGCCTCTATTGCCCCTCATGCAGATAATGTCAAGTACAGAAGATTGATAAGGACATTTCTGGCGGGAATATAATGTCTCCTATCTCAGGAACAGGGAGCTAAACTGAAGATCTATTCACAGTTGAGCAAACATGCTGGAGCGAGCACACTAGCACTCAGGGAATTGCTTTAGGAGAACATAATGCCAAAAAATCACCAACAAGACTTTTAGCAGCCTACTCCAAAGGGAATCTGGCATACAGGTAACGTAGGTGAGGGAGTACTTTTTTCACAAGGAGACACTTCATATTTACAGATTCACCGTGAATGAATCTGCTGAGGGTTGGAGATATTCCCACGATCTACTATGAACAGCACAAATGAAGAGCTTAGTTCTTTCAGTCTGACTAGGAGACACATGCTTGTCCAGCACTATCCTGCTGATTCTTGAGGCAGTCTCAGCTGGTTTTATCTAACAGAATTGATTCAGAACAGTCATAGGGGATTTTGATTATTTTTGGTGAAAAATGAAGGAATCATACTCTCTCGATCCTGCAAACAATCACAGGAAGTTTGCCTGGCAAAGTCTGATAGGGAAATAGATTCTGAACATGACATTTCTTTTTCCTTAGATCAGTGTGAATGGAGCTTTTAACTCCCAACACTTTGCTATTTTTCTGTTGCTTAATTTAATCCTTCAGTTATAATTGCCAATTTGGTTTAAATGTGACTGTTTTAGTTACAGGACATCTGAAGTTCATAGTAGTTTTGGCATTGAATTCAACTTTCACATGTGGAATTAGGGCAGTAGAGCAGGAAGGAGATGTCCTACAGTTTACTGCCAAACCAAGGCTTAACTCTGTTAAAGTCCAATATAAATGCTTAGCTCTTTTTGATTTTATTTTTCCTGGGTCTGTTGTCTGACCAAAAGGATCAGATTTAGCCCAATGCTGTGTTTGTTCTAACTTTTGATAGCTAGAAAGATCATAACAGAGGAATCACATGTTGATAAAGGATGAGAAGGTAGAAAAACAACTAATGTATTTACAGACGTGGTTGATGGTTTTTTTGAGAAACCTATGACATAAGGTGTTACTTCATGTAGGGCAGGTATCTTTATTTCCAGAACCCAGAACTAATTAGTGTGTGTGTGACTCTGGTTTGTACCTCTCTTTACCACCTTAGAGCAATTACTTATGGCTGCTGTAAAAAAGGATACTGTCATGTGGAATCTTACAGCTGTATCTGTCTGTATCAATTAAATTTGAAGGTGGCATTAGCAAACCCAGGCACATGGAAAGCACAGAATGTCGAGATTTCCAAACCACTGGAGTGTTTTCCAGGACTGTATCCTGATTAAGTGATTCATGACCTCATTTACAGGAACCAATTGATCCCAGAGTACAATATGCTGAACAGCACATTCCTAAAAGGAATTTGCTGATGTATTAACAAGTGGTGATCCTGAGCTGTCCTGCTTTAAATTTGATCAAGCACTTGATATCCTAGCAACGTTTGAAAGGGAGGCTGAGTCCTGAGAAGAAAAGGAGTGTAATCATTTGTGGAACAGCAGTGGCATTTTTAAGAAGAAAGCCATCTGATGTGGCAGGGTGTTTTCAAAACTTTTCTTGCAGACAGATGTTCAACTGAAAAAGCTCTGATTTTTCTGCAAACATGCGGCAGGAGGCACAGGCACTTTGGGAAGCAGATTTGTTCACAAAATCACTTCTGTTTGATGTATCCTTCAGACATGGATAACAAACAAGATAATCAAGCCAATGATCACAGCTGTTAAAAAACAACTGTGTCAGGAAGAAAAGCATGTGCTAGGAATTTCCCACAGAGATGCTTTGAATAATAGTTACATTGCTGTCCATCATGTAGATGCCTTTCCCCTCTTGACAATATAAAGCTATTCCATGTAAAATCTACATGCACAAAATAGTTTAGATTTGTAGACCAGTTAAGGAAAATTGTATAAAATTCAGCACCTTTCCATCACAGAAGTGGTAACAGAAAGATAGCTCTAACAAGATTTTACAAGCTACGAGCTTTCTGTAAAAAAAGTAGAGATTCCTAACGAATGAAGTGCCAGTCTGATATCTGAGACTAAAATGTGTAGATGTGCATTAATTTTAAACTGCCAGGATGAAAAAATTCCAGAAATCACAAGAAACCACTTGAGGATGGATTTCCAAGAGCTTTGTGGCCATAGGACTCAGCTGAATACTCAATTCTTTGATAAACTGGTGTTGATTGCAGAAAATTTCAGCTAAGGTTCATCTTTTATTAAATTACAAACAAAGAGAGTTTCGATTTCCTTTTCCTGTTTTTCTGTGTGTTTACAGTTTCAATAATTTTGGAAACTGGTTGTCAATGTTCCTCTCCATAGAATTATGGAAGGGATTTTGGCATGTAGTTTTTGAAATGCATTGAAAAACAGGTAAGTATCAACTAATTTCTTCCGCACGTGAGTGCAAACAGAAAGCTTCACAAGTTTCAGAAAGTGACCGTATGAAAAGCACTGATATTCTAATGGTAACAGCATTTTACAAGAAATGTCTGGTTTCTGGTAATAAATTGATTGTTGTCCATAGCAAATTCTAACTAGTCTGGTTCCTCAGTGTTTCTAATAAGTTTGTATCCTGGAGTTGGATTTTCTTACTGTTCAGAGTTTGTTGAACATGTTAAACTTTAGGTCTTCTTTGAACTTTCTAGACATTTCCTTTCTTAGTAGTCTACCTAAAAGCATGGGGAAAAATATCTTCCAGATTTTCATGGGTCAAATCTTTATATTCTTTTAATTAGTTTAGTCAAGCTGATTTGTACTTTTAAAGTCATTGCATTCATTTAGGTAATTAGAGTGCACATAGCATAATGGTTTAGTCAGGTAAATATGCCACCTCCTCAGTGAGGAAATGACTGATCCTCTTTCAGTAAAACAATGTTGGATATATTTCAAAATACTTTTTCATGATCTGTGATGGAGCTAGATCTAACCAAATGGAACTAAATAGAGCTAAAGGAAGATGAAAAATTCTACAGTTGCCAGTTGTTCCGTTTTCTGCTCCAGAGCTAAAAATAATGTAATTCTTAGTGCTAAACTTTCTGTAGATTGCAGCTATTTCTGGCCGCCCAACGCATTTAGTTGACATTTGCTTGCAGCCATTTGGTACATGGGATTTGGTTTAAATTTTATCTATAACATAAGCACATCTGGGAGTGTCTCTGGGGTCCTATGATACCCTGCCTGAATGTTTGGATGGCAGAATTTGGGCAGGATGAGACCCTACTCCTTTCCAACCAAGGGAGGATGGAAACACATTCAGGATCCATATGGTCATGGAAGCAGGAATGCATATTTTCTGTGGAGCATGCCTACTTGTGCAGTATAAACACAATTTCTGGGGCTTCAGTCCTTGAAATAAATACACCTTCAGTTATAAGACCACTTATATTTAGAATAGGGCTTTTAAAAATTGTTTAAAAATACAGACAAAAATCAAATAGAAACATAAATAAAGGGTTTGTGTGATATTTATAGCATTAAATAATAAATCACTTGGGGTAGCTGCCTTCTTTGAAGCAAAGGAATATTCTGTGAGAGAAAACATGCTAACAGAAATGCACACACTTTATTAAATACTGGAGATGAGGCTGCACAGACACCCAGACCAGTGCTGAACAAGGGTGTATATTAAAAGTATGATCTGTCTCAGATAGGAGTAGAGGTAACGAAGTCCTGAAACATATTATATATAATGTTTGTAATGAAACACAACAGTATTAATGTTGTATTAGGTAATTGTGCAACTCTTCCAATAGAGAACATATTTACAATAATTTGAAAAATGGCAATCTTTTTGCCAAAGTTGTTTCTCATATTCTCCTTTGCAAAAGGAGAAAAGATTAAGTCTGGTTTGTTTACATAGTGTGATTACACTCAGTGAAGTGCTGTCAAAAGGAAGCTTGTTTAACTTTCAGCCCGTGGAATCAGCAGAAATAGGAAACCATCATTTGAAAACAAAATCTATGCAATGCTGCTTGTGTTCTCCAGGTAGGACATATTAGGATTTATGCTATCTTATTTGGGCACTCTAAACCAACATACCTGTTCTAAGGTAGTTGTTCATGTTGTCTATTTCTCCAATTCAGTGATGTGAAAAGTACACACAAGGGGGAAATTTTTCCCACCTGAAACAATGATTTCTAAATTGACAAAATTTCCTTTAGATGGGTCAGGAAATGAGCCACAAGATCACCCTGCATTTATTCGGATGGGCAAAAGATAAAATTTTCCAGACTTGTGCAGTATAAACACAATTTCTGGGGCTTCAGTCCTTGAAATAAATACACCTTCAGTTATAAGACCACTTATATTTAGAATAGGGCTTTTAAAAATTGTTTAAAAATACAGACAAAAATCAAATAGAAACATAAATAAAGGGTTTGTGTGATATTTATAGCATTAAATAATAAATCACTTGGGGTAGCTGCCTTCTTTGAAGCAAAGGAATATTCTGTGAGAGAAAACATGCTAACAGAAATGCACACACTTTATTAATTAAGTGTGTTAATTCTTACAATTAATGCTGAAGAAACAGTGCAGTGGCGATTGAGAGTATAATACAAAATGAAGCAAATATTAATTGCAGAACTATGTGATTTAAAATGAATATAAAAGTGCAATGCAATTTGATTCTGAGGAAATTATCTTTTTACTATGGAGAAAATAAAGAAACTTAAAATGAAATTTGTTACGTGTTCCAGGTGCAAAAGCGTTAAGATAACGTGTAACTACTCAAATACACATTTTTAGTAGTGTCACTTTCTAAACAGAAGATGCCGTTACATTTCTGCTCTTAAGCTGTTAACCTTCTATTCTGGTAAAAGAGTTAAAACTGAGTTTACTGTAAGTGCCAAAGAACCACGTTCATTGTGAAGAGATTTTATTTTATATATATTTTTTCTAAATTCTAAAATATAATTTATTCCAGTGATCCTGTTTCAGCAAAAAAAAAAAAAA